>JASCZI010211543.1:56903-69974 GCA_036250425.1 Stylosanthes scabra
ACCAGGAATTGGAGAAGTCCACATGTTTAGTAAGAGGTTGTGATTGAGTACACTATTAGGAGGGAAATACAGTAGTAGATAGTGGATGGAATGGTAAAAGAGGAAGTTTACGTGCGGGCAAACCAAAATTGATGCGGGTGGGTGAGGATGGCACGTGGGAATAGAAAGCCGTGCTGGAGGCGAGGTGGTGGGCAACATAGTTGGATAAGGGTGATGCATGGTGGCGTTGGGTGCAGTCGTGGGGATACTCTGCCGTGGTGGTTGGGTTGCTTAGGAGGGAAGTCACGGACTCACGGCGACAAACCAAGCTCGGACAACAACCCACCCCACGTGTCACGCATGTATTGGTTGCATTATGGTAGCCACCATAGCCACCTTCAACGGTAGGCACCACAAACTTCACCTATATATATATGTCACACTCTACCAAGTTCTAGGTCAAGAAAGCCAAATAAGCATATTTGCAAATCACATATTCTTCGATATTAAACATTCAATTTTATTCCATCTTTATATAACCTTGTTATTTTTATTGTATTTCATTTTTTTTTATGATTTTAGAATTTTTTTCACTATTATTCATCTTTTTTAATTTTTATAATATTGAGTTATAAAATTTATTTATTTGTTTTCATTCTTAACTTTTCATATTCTCTTATACTTTAATCTTATATGTTACAAATACTAAAAAGTATTGCACATTCATCTATTATAATAGGTACCAAGAGATTAAAAGCCATCATATATATCACAAAAAAAAAAGGAGAAAAGGCCTTACACCTTCACTCGTATCTTTGCTTAGTACCCTGTCTCATGAGAAGATCAGAGAGGCCAAAAACATGACTTTGATGCAAGCTCTTTCTGACCCAACGAATGACTGAGAAAGAACATCTCCTTTCCAACGTCCACCAAGAAAGCTGAACTGGAACTCTAATGTTTATGTCATAAGATTATAGGAAAGTGGAATATCTTGAGATGATTTTGCAGGATAGCGAAGTTTGCCAAATATTTTTTTACTTTTCTTTTTTTATTTGTAAATACATACGAAATTAATTGCTTTTTTAGCTGAAAAAAAATTGGTTTCTTCATAATATTTGGTGAGATTTTTATACTGTTCTAAATTTTTTAACGAATTCCTTCCTCCACATAAAACCATTTGGATATTTTTTTTCCTACTCTTCCATTTGGAAATATACAAAAAAATTTTAGGGATCTTGAGATGCGTTTACTGTTTTCTTTACTATATGTTGTGGCTCAATAGTTGGCGGTTGTGGCTCAATAGTTGGCAAAGAGGATAAAGAGGACCCAAGGGACGTGCTAACCAAAACAGAAAGAGAAATGCGAATGGAAAGATATTGAGTGAGTCATTTTAAACTTTATTCTTGATTAAATTGTCACTGCTCAAATTTTTTAACTCATTTTAAAACTAAACATATAAGTTAATTAGTAGGTTTGATCTTCTGAAATGTACCGTCTAAATTTATATTAGTGATTTAACATATTAATGAAATAACATATCATAACATATAATAAACCCAATTTATTATAATTATATAAATCTTGTTACAGAAAAAGGCATTATTACTTATAAGAAGGATGACGAAGTAGCAGTGATGATAATTTGAATATGTTGGTTAGAGTTAGAGTTTTATAAAGTAAATTGAATTGGTTGTGTGTTTGTGTGGCATGAATGTAGGTAGTTTTCTCCCGGCCTGGCATGGCAACACCACTACATTGAAGGATCCATACAAAAGCTGGCCCTCTGCATGTTGAGAAATGGGAGCAATTCTGCACTTTGAAGCTAAAACTCATATGTGGTACTTAAGATCTTTATCATCCCAATTTTATATATAGTCATACATGAAATAATCCCGACACCAAAAAAAAATATATGTAATAGTCTCTTGCCTCTGACCTGCAAAATTGTGCACCAAAAATAGTAATGCCAAGGGCATGCTTTGGAAGGATTGCAAATTCGTCAAGGTGTCACCAATAATTGAAACCAACGACAGCTGGGATTTCATTATGATTCCTTTTAATGTATCTTTTTAAAAAATTGAAACGAGGTGATTCGTATGATTAACTTTCTATCTCTAAGAGCAGGTTGTCCCTAGCTAATACACGTTTTATAGACCTTTCACATTTTTAGTTTTTTTTTTTATTTTTTTTTATGAGGGGCTGAATCATTGATTGTATTGTTTATTCATTATGTTATAACATATATTAATTAATATATAAAGAAGTTTTAAACAGTAAAAAGGAGTGTAAACAAATTATTTAATTCATGCCTGAAATAAAGCAAAACCAATCCCACTATCTATTTTGTCTAATTCTATCTATTTAGTATTTATAATATATAATAAAGGAGAGATTAATATAGCTCTATATTCATCCTCACACGCTTAATTTCACCTTATTTTATCATATTATGTTGTCATCCAATGTGGTATAATTTAGGATTTAGACATGATAGAAACATGGAAATGGATTTGAATAAAACATGAAAATGGTGAGTATGGTTTTGAATTAAAAAAAAAACAACATGAAAATGTATTTGAATGACAAAACATATCACGTTGATGATTGATTTATTAACAAAAATATGAAGATGGATTTGAATAAAAAAAACATAGAAATAGAAATTTGTTTCTTTTATAGAAGAAAATTCTTTAATTGAAAAAAGTATCCTAATTTTTTAAAGATACATTATTCGAAATCTAATAAAAAATGAGGAGTATTCTAATCTTAAAATGTGAATATCTATAATGTTTAAAATAGACATGAATGAAGAGAAAATCATATCAACTTTACATAACTCTAAATTAAAATATGATTGTGAAATAACTTTATATTTTGATTATTCAAATATTGAATATAAAGTACCTCACCATCACAATTGCAGTACAACAACAACAATATTAACCGTCACAAAAAAAAATATATATATTAACACAAAGAAGAGAAAAAGAAGAAGAAAGAAGAACAATAACAACAATAATAACACAAAGAAGAGGAAAAAGAAAGAAGGAGGAGGAGGCGGCGACAGTGTGATGATAGCAGTAGCGATGAAGTAAAAGAAGAAAGGGGCTAGGGTTAAGGTTTAACCCTTTAGCTTCATGTATTTTCATGGATTTTCCATAACATTTGCTCTTTAAATTTTCTCATTTAAAACCTTTTCTATAGTAGTAAATATATTCTAACAATCACACAAATATCCTAATTATTTACAACAAAGAAATTTACAAAAGTTTTATATTTCATCATATATTATAAAGCATATGCATATAATAAATATTTAATTTTAATACATTGTTTGTTTGCTGATTGTATAAAAATTTTTACACTATTACCTAATAAATTCGTATATTTATATGATTTAATTTATGAAATATTAGGTTTAAAAATTAAATATTTTTACTTACATGTCAAGATATAATTAATTGTGCCTACATAAATCTTTTTACACTAACAGATGCATAGTCCATGAAAATCAAATTCAAATAACTAATAAATAGATAAATGATCAATAGATATTCATCATTGATATTTTTTTTTTTTGCCTCTTGTATAATCGTAACAGTCATTGTTTTATTCAATGACATTTAAGAATAATCAATAGTTCATAAAGTTGTATAAGTTCCCTGATAGGTTTTGCGTGGCTGTTAGGGTCTTGTGTTTGAAGGTGAGTGTGCTAATCCTACTGAAAATTCCAATTCTTATCTCTAAATAAGGCATTATAACGTGTTTAGTTGGAAATTAACTAATTTTAGTTGAAAATTCATTAATTAATGTTTGTTTAGGGTGGTGAATAATTATGAACGTGTGCTGATGACTGTGCTCTTTCTAAGCCTACCATACCCCTGCCCTTCAAAGAATAATGGATCCTTCATCAAATTCGTATTTTATTAATTAAATTAATTAATGAAAGACTAAAAAATAATCATATTTATTATTTTTTCATCGATTGTCAACTTAGAAACTTAAATGACACAGATATCAATACTTTAAAAACAACGATGTTTTGACTTATAAAATTTGTTTAGGCGAAATCTGGTTTTATGGAAAAAAAAAAAAATACTTGCATCTTTTAGTTCTACTTGCCTAACAAATTAAATCGAGTAGGCACAGTGGGCAAGTGAAGAAGAATCTTGCAAGTTGTAGTTCTTCTACTTGCGTATAAAATTAAGCCATTTATACGTGACCAATATAATTGGGTTACACGTTAAGAATAATTGAGCCAACCCCCTTAATTGTATGGATAACGTGCTTAATAGGTCGAGCCCTATCAAATACGAACACTTCGTTGAATTGGCGTGTCCACGTCTCAGACACGTTTTGGACACGACAACCATCGACACTCGTCTGACACGCGTGTCTTCCGTATCTCATTCGTGTCCTTAAAAAAAACAAAAAATACTTCTTTAGACACATCCGACACTTCAAAATATCATCACATGTCCGCGTGTCCAACTTTATTCTTAACTTATATTTTTAAAATGAGTTTAAAAGTAATTTACTATTTCTTAAAACCAAAAGTTATCTTAAATATTTTATATAATTAAAAAAAATTAAAAATACTTTAAAATAATAATTTAAATTTTAATATAAATAAAATATCAAGATATTATCATAATTTTGTTAAAAATATATTATATTTTATATATATGTCGTGTCCCGTGTTATACGAAAAATTGAGATTGGTGTGTTGCCGTGTCGCGTGTCGTGGGTTTGCCTCCGGCCAATAGGTTGCTGTACGAGGTGAGATTCGAACTTTCGGCACTTATTTAAGTGGACTAGTGAGCTAACCACTAGACCAACCCAAAATTGGTTACAAATTACTCCACTATAAATATTTGGCATTCATGCAAGTCTTTTGTCACATACAAATTTGGTTTTTCTATTATTACATAGAAGATGATGAGAGTGGCAGTGGTGGGTGGTGGAATAACTGGATTGGTTTCTGCTTATACACTGGCCAAACATGGAGTGAGTGTGACTCTTTACGAGAAAGAAGATTATTTAGGAGGCCATGCAAAAACTGTAAATGTTGAGGGTCTTGAGTTGGACCTTGGTTTCATGGTCATTAACCCGGTAATAATAATAACTCTAAACATTTTTCATAGCCTCTCCCTTTCTTCTTCTATTCATTTCCAATTATGATTGTTATTACATCATTGTTACTGTAAACAGGTAGCTTATCCTAATGTTATGGAGTTCTTTGAGAGTCTTGGTGGAGTTGACATGGAATTATCTGACATGTCATTCGCCGTTAGTCTTGACAATGGCCATGGATGCGAATGGAGTAGCCGAAACGGTTTGTCTGGCTTGTTTGCACAGAAGAAAAACATGATCAACCCTCAGTTCTGGCAAATGATTAGAGAAACTATCAAGTTTAATGATGATGTTACAAGGCAAGTAATTCTATATATTTGCTTGCATCAAACTAGTATCTACTCAGTTAGTTTTAAAGAATTTTAGATTGGAGGCTTTTAAAATGTAGGTATCTTGATATTCTTGAGAACAATCCGGATATGAACCGCAATGAGACCTTGGAGCAATTCGTAAAGTCAAAGGGTTACTCTAAATTATTTGTGAATGCTTATCTTGTGAGTTCATTATTTAATTTGCATCATATTATTAGATTATTGTTTTGGTTTCTATGAATAACATGGATTTATTGCTTGTAGATTCCAATTTGTGGTTCTATATGGCCTTGCTCTTATGAAGCAATTATGAGCTTCTCTGCTTTCACAGTTTTCACCTTCTTTCAAAATAACCATCATCTTCAGGTAACATAGCAAGGAGAAAAAATCTATTTCACAATTATATATCCCAAATAAATAAGTTTAGGTGTACATCTATTTTGTCAAATCAAGATCAATCAAGCTAATTTAATGTTAAATAGAAGTTTATTTCGATGTTATTTTTTTGTACTACTTGATATCGAAATATTCTTCTATTTAGCATTAGTATAGAAATAAATGACTTGGTTGAACTTGATTGGCCAAAATAGGTGTAGATATAGCATACCATAAATAAATTAAGAACTCCTTCTTGATTCACCTGGTTTTCTTTTTCTCCTTGTAGTTCTTTGGAAGACCACAATGGCTAACCATTAAAGGGCGCTCTCACTCTTATGTTAAGAAGGTGCCATTATATTTAAAGATTAATTTATAAATGCTAAGCTTAATGGTTGTAGTTTTTTAGTATTACTTATACAATATATCTTTTAGTTTAAGCTATTAATCAAGATTTCTGACATTAATTATTTGGAATAATAACCAGGTCAAAGAAGAGCTTGTTAGAAGAGGTTGTCAAACAAGAGCTAATTGTGAGGTGGAATTGGTTTCAGCATCAGAAAAAGGTGCATTGAAATTGAATGATGAAACATGGATTTTGTGATTGAATGATGCTTGATTATTAAGCAACAATCTTAGAAATTTCATTGCAGGATGTGTTGTTCACTGCAAAGATGGTTCCAAAGAAATGTATGATGGCTGCATAATCGCAACACATGCACCTGATACTTTGAAATTATTAGGAGAGGAAGCCACATATGATGAGAAAAGAATTCTTGGTGCTTTTCAATATGAGTATAGGTAAGATTCATCTTAATTGTTTGATCATTGTGTTCAAACTTCAAATTAAGTCCGAACGCATACTAACTGTTTGATCTTTGTTCGCAGTGATATTTTTCTTCACCATGACAAAAATTTTATGCCTCAAAACCCATCAGCATGGAGTGCATGGAATTTTCTTGGATGTAACAACAACAATGTTTGTGTAACATATTGGCTTAATATTCTTCAGGTTAGCACCAAATCATATAATGCAGTTGTTGATAACTGAAATCTACTAGATGGCAAGTGAACAATGCATAAAACTTCATATTTGATTTGCAGAATCTTGGTGAAACAAGATTACCCTTTCTTGTAACTCTAAATCCAGATCACATACCAAAATATACCTTGCTTAAGTGGTCAACTGCACTTCCAGTTCCTTCGGTTGCTGCATTCAAAGCTTCACAAGAGCTTGAAAACATTCAAGGAAAAAGAAGAATTTGGTTTTGCGGCGCCTACCAAGGTACTTTTTCTTGACTTGATTTTGGCCATTCAATTTAGAGTTCAACACTGGTTAAATTATTTATACAAAGGAATACTAAAATGAAATTCTAGCTAGATAGATGCAATTACTTAAGTATATCTAATCATTGCATTTTCTTTTAATCAAGAACAGCCTTTACTATGAGATACTTTGGCTTACATTAAATGTACCTGTGTCTCAAGTGAATAATATTGTGCTTTTCAGGTAGTGGATGTCATGAAGATGGATTGAAGGTAGTTAAAGAAAACTGCATAAAATTGAAAAGAAAACTGATACTTTTTTGTTTAAAACTAATGCCTTCTTGTATATGACACAGTTGAGCCTTTTTTTATATATCAACAAAGGCTAATATAAATTTAGAAGGAATAAAAAAGAAAAAACTAAAATATAAGGAGAAAATTTTCAGGCTGGCTTGATTGCTGCACATGGAATTCTTGGAAGATGTTGTTCCCTCCAAAACAACCCCAAACAGATGGTACTTTCTTGGAGTGAACTCAGCGGACGCCTTTTTGTGACAAGATTCCTGAGTTCCTATATCACTACCGGTTGTTTGATGTAAGTTTACTTTTATTAGCATGATTCTAGAAGATTATAGCATTGATTGTATGCTAGTTCTTGAGTCTCTCATGCATCTTATCTTGAGGAGTTTACAGTTTACTGGAGGAGGGAGGAACAATGTTTACCTTTGAAGGAACTAATATGAAGAAGTGCCCTTTGAAGTGTGTTATAAGAATCCATAATCCCCAATTTTATTGGAAGGTGTGTGCTTTTGATTTATATATGCATGAAATGAAGTTATTGATTTTCATTTAGACTTGTTGGCGTGAAACTAAAACGATTAACATTTTATAATGTGTTTGTCAGGTTATGACACAAGCTGATTTAGGCTTTGCGGATGCATATATTAATGGAGACTTCTCCTTTGAAGATAAAGATGAAGGCCTTTTTAATTTTTTCATGGTATGCATGTTCCTAACTCCTAAGGATTTAATGTAATTAACACACAGTTGTCACATGCTATATTTCAATGTTTATACTTTCATGTGCTTTGTACTTTCATACAGATTTTCATAACAAACAGAGAGTCAGATGCTTCAAGCTCAAAATTGAAGAAGAATAGGTAAGTTGACTATAATGTGTTTTAGTATTTGAAATTGTATTTGTTATTTCTCATTATTATTATTATGTTTTCAGGGGTTGGTGGACACCAGTTTTCCTTACAGCTGGTTTAGCATCTGCAAATTTCTTCATCAAGTATTACCTTAGAAAAAATACTCTCACAAACTCTCGTCGCAACATCTCTCGCCACTATGATTTGGTATAACTAAAAAAACTACAAAAATTAAGAGTTTCATTGATATTATGCTAAAGAAGCTGCTACAAGTACATATCACAAGTTTTAGTTTTCACTGAGAATGTATACAGCAGAAAGAGATCTGCTACAAGCATGAACAACTAACTACGGGGTTTTATGATTGTTCTACTACTTTATTTACTTTCTACAGAAATGAACTCAATGCATAAGTTTCAGTTTCTAGATTATGAAGCTATCTAATGGCAGCTACAATTACAATATTGCTTGACAAAGAAGTTTTAGTTGAATAATTAATTCTTTTCTTTTCTTTATTTGATTATTTTTGGTATATTGATCTTCAATATCATTTGTTCTCAATTCTTAATTGGTTTGTTTGTAGAGCAATGAACTCTTTGCACTATTCTTGGATGAAACAATGACATATACATCTGCAGTTTTCAAGGCAAGGCCACTAGTTTAATTTCTGATACTTGATTCTTGTAAATGATACTTCTTTTCGAATTTTTGCTGCAGCTCTTGTTCACAATTTACCTTTCTTTGTCTGTATGAAAATATCTGATACAGAATGAAGAGGAAGATTTGAAAGATGCACAGATGAGAAAAGTATCTCTTCTCATTGAAAAAGTGAGTGTCTTTGAGTGTCATTTTATCAATGTACTTTACTTGATATATAGATTATAAAGGGTCTAACATTAGTTTTCTTTAAATAAATGAAGGCTAGAATAGACCGGACACATGAAGTTCTTGAGATCGGATTTGGATGGGGAAATTTAGCCATTGAAATTGTCAAACAAACCGGTTGCAAACTCACTGGCATCACTCTGTCCATAGAGCAACTAAAACTTGCAGAAAAAAAAGTTAAAGATGCTGGACTTCAGGTATATATCACAAGCTAATTGATTTCATCATCTTATAATCTAATGCAAAAACAGAGTAATATAAACTTAATATACAAGCAAATGAAATATCTCCGATTCCCATATTTAGCTCTTTCATGTTTATGAATATGATTCATGCCTAATGTTGTGACTTCAGGATCATATCAAACTTCTTTTGTGCGACTATCGCCAACTACCGAAGACATTCAAATATGATAGGATAGTATCCATGTGAGTAAATTTTCAATTTAACTCTGCTTTACTACATAGAATAACAATATTTTTCTGTACATTAATTAACATATATAGAATGGTATTTCAGTGGAATGGTAGAAGCAGTTGGTCATGAATACATGGAAGAGTTCTTCAGCTGTTGCGAATCAGTATTGGCAGATGATGGACTTCTAGTTCTCGAGGTATAAAGATGTAAATACTAGTACAACAAAATTTGGCATTCAAATTTGTGCTAACCTTTGAAGATGGTTTTCTTATTGCATAGTTTATATCGATCCCGGATCAGCGTTACGATGAGTGTAGACGCAGTTCCGATTTCTTGAAGGAATATATTTTCCCAGGGGCATGTCTTCCCTCCCTAAATAGGATAACAACAGCCATGACAGATGCATCAAGACTCTGGTACAATTTCTTGTGTCTGCTTACTTTAACAACCATGATCTGATGATCATTCCTTCATTCTTCTCTTTTCTTATTAATGAAATGGACATTCTTGAAATCCAGTGTAGAGCACTATGAGAATATTGGAATTCATTACGGCAAAACATTAAGGTGGTGGAGAAAGAATTTCCTGAAAAATCAAAGGTATATATCATTAATTTCGTCCAAACATACTTTAATGTATTAGTTGTGGACATGATTTTCTTTTTCTTGTTACTTATGCTAATGAGTCTATTTGAAAATTTTCTGTGTTTCTAGTGAAATTTTGGCTCTTGGGTTCAATGAAAAGTTCATCCGGACATGGGAATACTATTTTGATTTCATTAGTGCAGGTTTTAAGTCACGAACACTCGGAAATTATCAGGTACATAACCAAGTTACCGTAATAAAATGTACAACACTACAACTCACTAGGATAAACTTAAGAAAATTCACATCTATATATAATTATCAAACTTTTCTTTAGGATGATATACTTGAATTTGGTTACTTAATATAAAGTTTTTACTTTTTAAAAGAAGCTTATCAAAACTATTTTTTTAAAAAAAATAATTTTCTAAAACCTACAACACTAAATTTGACTTTTAATAAGTACAAATAATAATAATTATATTTGGTAAAATACTTTCTAAAATTTAAAAAGACCCTAATAAACGTAAATATAAAGAGTAACACTAAAAAAAACCAAAGATCATCAAGTGCCTATACTACTTAATATTTATTCATGATTTTAATATTCTGCTTCGAGATTCAGTTGGATCATGTGAAATTACTTGGTTTTGATTTATGATGGATGCTTGCAGATGGTTTTTTCACGACCTGGTAACACTACTGCACTCAATGATCCATACAAAAGCTGGCCCTCAGCATGATAAAGAACAAAAGCCATCACACATAATAATAGCATATTATATTGTGTTGTATGTACCTCTGTTGTTGCTTACTGCTTCGGATTGGCAATGGAAGATTGAATGGATTTTTTAATATAAGGAATATGTTTTGCATTTCAGACTAGCAAAAACGAAGGATGTGATTATGTAATTTGGTATTTTCGTAGTTTTCATATAATGTACACTTTTTATGATGGAGAAGAATGTCAATTAAAATATAGAATAAATTTATGTTTATCATTGTACACACCATTTAGCAACACAGAAAAATGTGAACATTAGCATAAAAATTTACATTTTTCTATGCTAATGTTTATATTTTTCCGTGTTACTAAATGGTGTGTACAATAGTACATCTAGTATTATCCTAAAATCTATTATACTTTCAGGATAAACTATGAAAAAGGGCCAAGATGATCAAGACACAAATCTATGAAAAATAATAGTTTCTACAATTAATAACATCTTAACTAGTTATTTAAAGTATTTGTTTTTTTAAAAATTAAATTTAACTAGTTTAATAACCTTATTTAACTTTTTTTTAGGGTAAAATATGGTTTATGTACTTAACGTATGCGAAAAGTTTTAAAAATATCTCTAACGTTTAATTTGGTTCAATTTTATCCCTAATATTTTCAATTAGTTTCAATTTTATCATTAATCGTTAATAATTTTACCTTCAACTTTTTCAATTTTTTTTATAATTAGGAGTAAAATTGAAACCAATAAAAAATATTAAAGATAAAATTAAATCAAATTAAACGTTAAAATATTTTTAAAACTTTTTATAAATATTAAAGATATAAACCATGTTTTACTTTTTATTATTATTATTATTACGCAGACAGGGCAACCCACAAACCTCACCCAACCTAATAAATATGGCCCCAATAGTCCAATAATACATAATAAACCCTATCACTATTCATACGTCAGAATCAGATATCCAGAAGATAAGATACAATTATACATACATTATTATCCGCTGCATTTTAATATCCTTCAAAGTTCAAAGTTCTAGGCAGGTTAGATGAACCAGCTTCTTCAATAACTGCTTCATTCAATGGCTAACTACTACTAATGATTCTCAGCTTCAGAGTTGACGATCTTCTCCCATTTAATTTACTTGTACTTTAAAATAAAATATAAAAGAAAGAAAAGAAAAGGTCAACTTGGACGAATGCCCAATAACAATAAGGCAAATTGCAACAAATTAAATGTGTCGTTCTTCTAAGTTATATGATTGAAATATTGAAATGTTCATATTTTGTTGAATATCTTTCCCACTGGACAAGCTTTCAATAAATGGAGCCTTATTAATAGCTCATCATCCTATGTGGAGTGATATTCTAAAAAAAAATGGAGTAATGATAATAAGTAATTATATTCTAAAATTATTATATTGAATTTAATATTTATAATTTATATAAATAACATATTTAATTATATATTTATAACTTTATATATTATATATTTAATTTAATAATAATATATCAATAAAAATTTTAAAAAAAATTTATAACTACTAAACTATCACTTTCAGTTTTTTAAAGATATGGCTATCTTCTTTATGAACCCTAAATAATCTATTAAAATATAAGAAAGTTGACTATATGTACGCGTAGAATATAGAAAGAAATACTTGGGCATAGGTAAGGCGGCTGATTTTCCATATAAATTATATGTATAAATACGTATAATTTTTTTTATCAACTAAATCTAACAAAACTCAGCCAACATACAATTCAAAAAACTCAATTCATTCACATCTTTTATTTACTTTTTCATTCATATTTTTTCTTCTTTTTCTCAACACAATAATTTCATCTATCACCACAAGTCATTTATTTCTATCATGGCCCAACCATCATTGTTGCCGGCGACTTTTCGTCGCCCTCCTAAACCCTAAACCCTCCTCTGTTTGTTTATCTACCATTAGTAGTATACATTTTTAAGATTTCAAATTATCTATCTCATTGTATTATTTGTATATAACAAAAAATTTGAATAATTGTTGACTTTCTTTTTGTTATCACGCACTATTACACTATTTCTTTTGTTATTTATTAATTAACTATCCACTTCTTGAAATCTTATTAATAATTAACATGTGCTTAACCCCCATCCCCCGCACACACAAGTTGCTCCATACTATATATATATATATATATATATATATATATATATATATATATATATATATATATAT
>JASCZI010211543.1:70129-81686 GCA_036250425.1 Stylosanthes scabra
CATACAAGAGAAGATTAGTAGTTGAATAATGATATAGTATTATTGAGAGGGAAAAAAAGGAAGATGATGAGAGTGGCAGTGGTGGGTGGTGGAATAAGTGGATTAGTTTCGGCTTATGTGTTGGCCAAAGAGGGACTTAATGTAACTCTTTACGAGAAGGAAGATCATTTGGGAGGCCATGCAAAAACTGTCAATGTTGAGGGTCTTGATTTGGATCTTGCTTTCATGCTCTTCAACCGGGTAACTCAACTCTCTACTCATATAATTTTCATTCATTAAATCTTAATTTGAATTATAGTAATATTCGCAGAAATAATGATAATTCCTATAAATTCCAATATAACATTTTGTGAGAATAATGCAATCTGCATGGGTTATTGAATTGAACAGGTAACTTGTCCTAACACCATGGAATTCTTTGAGAGTCTTGGGGTTGACATGGAGTTAACTGACATGTCATTTGCCGTCAGCCTTGACGGCGGCCGCGGCTGCGAATGGGGCAGCAGGAATGGTTTGTCCGGCTTGTTTGCACAGAAGAGAAATATGATCAACCCTTATTTCTGGCAAATGATTAGAGAAATTATCAAGTTCAAAGATGATGTTATAAGGCAAATAGTTTTTTTAGCAATTAAATACAAATTTTCATTAAAATTAATATATAAAATTAATTAGTAATAACTGTATTTTTATACCTACATTAAGAGTAAATCATTCCATAAACTCCATTTATTTCATTGCAATAACAGCCATCTTGATATGGTTGACAACAATTCGGATATGGACCAGAATGAAACCTTGGAGCAATTCATAAAGTCAAGAAATTACTCTCAATTATTTGTGAATGCCTATCTTGTGAGTCCATTTTTACAGTTTTAATAGACAATCTTAATTACTTTGGTTTGTGACTTAATTAGTATATATGATTATTATTCATGTGTTGTATAACATATATGGAAATAAATAATGAATGTAGATTCCAATATGTGGTTCTATATGGTCATGCTCTTGTGAAGAGGTTATGAGCTTTTCTGCTTTCTCAATTCTCTCTTTCTGTCGCAATCACCATCTAATTCAGGTAGTACACAGAAATAAATTCTATTTCATATTTTATATAATCTATCATGAATGATATCTAGTTACATTGATTCTCTTCCTCTTTGTAGCTCTTTGGAAGACCACAGTGTCTAACTCTCAAAGGAGGCTCCCATACTTATATTGAGAAGGTGCAATTTGTTATTTAATTTAGAGTATATATACATTTTTGTCCTTAAGAAATTTCAAACTAGACACATTAGTCTTCAACTAAAATTAATTACCTTTTAGTCCTCGATTTTTGTTTTATTAGTCGAATTAGTCTTTAACTTTTTGTTTTATAAGTCAGATTATGTTCTAAATTGTCATTAACTTATAAATGCATAACAATCAGGTCAAAGAAGAGTTTGTTAGTAAAGGTGTTCAAGTACTAGCTAATTGTGAAGTGGAATTGGTTTCAACATCAGAAAAAGGTTGGTGATTTATTTTCTTTTTTTGTCAGACATTAGTAATGAGTGATTAAATGATGTTGTTTAAGTAACAAGGCAAGAAATTATGTTGCAGGATGTATTGTTCACTGCAAAGATGGTTCCAAAGAAATGTATGATGGCTGCATAATTGCAGCACATGCACCTGATACTCTGAGATTATTAGGAGACGAAGCGACATATGATGAGCGAAGAATTCTTGGTGCTTTTCAATATGCGTATAGGTAAGATTCATCTTAATTCTTTGATCTTTGTGTTCAAACTTCAAATTAAGTCCAAATGCACATCAACTGTTTGATCTTTGTTGGCAGTGATATTTTTCTTCACCATGACAAGAATTTAATGCCTCAAAATCCAGCAGCATGGAGTGCAATGAATTTTCTTGGATGTAACAACAACAGAGTATGTGTCACATACTGGCTCAACATTCTTCAGGTAATGCATGATTTGTCCATAGCTAAAATGAACTAAAAGGAAATTGAACTATGAATAAGACTTTGTTGTTTTTTCTAATTTGATTTGCAGAATCTTGGAGAAACAAGATTGCCTTTTCTTGTAACTGTAAATCCAGATCATACACCACAAGATACCTTACTTAAGTGGTCAACTAAGCATCCATTTCCATCAGTTGCTGCATTCAAAGCTTCACAAGAGCTTGCAAATATTCAAGGAAAAAGAAGAATTTGGTTTTGTGGTACCTACCAAGGTACTTTCATGGCCAAGAAGGGTTTTGCAATTCTTCAATTTAGTGTTAATAAGTACTAAACAGAAGAGTATTTGACATATATTTTGAGCTTTTCAGGTTTTGGATTTCATGAGGACGGAGTAAAGGTAGTTAAAGTGAACTTTATTATGATGAAAAGAAAAATGATAATTTTCGCTAAAGAGTAATGCTTTTACATCAATAATGGCTAATAAAAATTACAAATTTGTATCCAAATTTTCAGGCTGGCATGGTTGCTGCATATGGCATTCTAGGAAGATGTTGTTCCCTCCGAACCAACCCCAAACAGATGGTACCTTCTTGGACAGAAGTCGGAGCACGTCTTGTCGTGACAAGATTCTTGAGTTCCTTTATCACTTCTGGTTGTTTAACGTGAGTTATGATCAATATGAACATCTTTTACACACTCAAATTGGTAGTATCATATCCATGCAAAATAATACTATTGGAACTGCAGTTTCTTGATAAAATAATACTATTTTTACACAATGTTATCTAGAAGATTTTTCCATCACTAATACAACTTCTCTTGACGAGTTTATAGTTTATTGGAGGAGGGAGGAACAATGTTTACCTTCGAGGGAACCGATACAAGGTGCTCGTTGAAGTGTGTTATGAGAATCCACAGTCCCCAATTTTATTGGAAGGTACATGAATTGAAGTTACTAATTATTGATGTCATTCTACTTGATTACTGAATTATTGTGTTTGTGTTTGTCAGGTTATGACACAAGCTGATTTTGGCCTCGCTTATTCTTACATTGATGGAGATTTTTCCTTTGTTGATAAAGATGAAGGTCTTTTCAATCTTATTATGGTAATAAGCATAATCATTAGGATCTAACTAACAGTTAATACACAATTGGACTTTACTGTTTACTTTATTTCATGTATTTTTGTTCTTTATCTGAAGATTGTCTTAGCAAGCAGAGATTTAAATGCTTCAACCTCAAAATCGAACAAGTATAAGTAAGTTGATTATGATTTGTGTATGTATTATTATTGAAATTGTATTTGTCCTTTCTCAACCTTATTTCCCCTTTAGGGGTTGGTGGACACCAATTCTGCCTACAGCTATTTTAGCAAATGCAAAGTTATCCATCAAGGATTACTTTACAAGAAATACTCTCTCGCAAGCTCGTCTTAACATCAAACACTATGATCTGGTAAATCATCATTAACTTCCAAATTTGCAACACTCAATGATATCTCAAAGTGTTTCTTTTTTTATGATCAACATATTTTGCTTACAATTATTCATTGGTTTGTTTTTTAGAGCAATGAACTCTTTGCACTATTTTTAGATGAAACAATGTCATATTCATGTGCAGTGTTCAAGGTAAGGCAACAACTTTCTGATACTTCATTTCAAATTTCTTGTGAAAAAAAGATATGTAGTTCTATTTTCAGTTATTTCCTTTCTTTGTTTGTTTCTACATAGAATGAAGATATGGATTTGAAAGATGCACAGATGAGAAAAATATCTCTTCTCATTGAAAAAGTGAGTGACCTAAAATGTTATTTATCAATGTGTTTGAGTTTCTACATTGTGAAGGGCCTAACATTAATTTTCTTTAAATAAACGAAGGCTAGAATAGAAAGCAAACATGAAATTCTCGAGATGGGATGTGGATGGGGAGGTTTAGCAGTTGAAGTTGTCAAACGAACTGGTTGCAAATACACCGGTATCACTTTGTCTAAGGAACAACTCAAATTTGCAGAAAAAAGAGCAAGAGATGCTGGACTTCAGGTATAAAAAAGCTCATGTGATCTTAAATTTGCATCTTTATTTCTTTCATTTTACAATTGTGATCATTGCATGAGTATCACTCTTGTCATATGTTATGAATTCATGATTTCAGGACCATATGAAATTTCTCCTGTGTGATTATCGCCAAGTACCAAAAACATCCAAATATGATAGGATCATAGCTTGGTGAGCAAATCTCATTTTAACTCTGCAGAACTACATGTAGTAACAATATTGTCCCACACATTGCATAACATGTTTAAGGGTATTTTAGTGAAATGATAGAGGCAGTTGGTCACGAATACATGGAAGAGTTTTTCAGTTGTTGCGAATCAATATTGGCAGATGATGGACTTCTAGTTCTTCAGGTATAACTTCTTTCGCAATGATTAGATTAAAAAAAAATTCTCGAGTGTATGCAAGGATGTAACTACTTTCTATTGTCTACTATCCCAAAAACAAAGGAGTTACAATGAGTGCTAACTTCTAAAGATGGTTATCACATTCCCTAGCTTTCATCGGTCTCGGACGAGTGCTACGATGAGTATAGGCGCAGTCCTGGTTTCATAAAAGAATATTTTTTTCCGGGTACATGCATGCCCTCCCTAAGTAGGCTAACCGCAGCCATGGCGACCGGATCAAGACTATGGTACAATTTTTATGTTACTTCAAATATGGGCACATCCTTTCATTATTCTCTTTTCTTAATGAAGAAATGAACTTTGTTGAATGCAGTGTAGAGCATACTGAGAACATAGGAATTCATTATAACCAAACATTAAGGTTGTGGAAAAGGAACTTCTTGAAAAAGCAGAGGTATCAATTAATTCCATTGAGACATACATTGTTGTACTGATTGTTGAAATGTGCTTTTTCTTTACTTCCATTCCTACTTACATTGACATATTTATTTGAAAATTTTGTATCTGAAAATTTTGTTTCTGCTATCAGTGAAATTTTGGCTCTTGGATTCGATGAAAAGTTCATCAAGAAATGGGTATACTATTTTGATTATTGTGCTGCAGGTTTTAAGTCACGAATAATTGGGAATTATCAGGTATTAAAAATTTTATATTCCTAAAACTTTACATTGGGAAGATATAAAAGAAGGAATGTATTGTGTTTTCCTAAAAGAAAAAGAGCAATAATGAGGCAGGTAAATTTAGCCTCCTCCTGAGTATAATACTTAACTAACAAGTAACTCATGCATTAGGTGGTTTTCTCACGGCCTGGTGGCAACACCACGACATTCAATGATCCATATAGAAGTTGGCCTTCAGCATGTTGAGAACAAGCCACGACGAACGCATGGCTTTGGTTCAATTAATTATATCATTCGCCTTACAATAGGTGCACTCATATTCGAAACTTGGGCCTTACAATAGGTGCACTCAGATTCTAAACTTAGCGAAAGCCAAGTGAATTTTATAAGAACCTATAATGTTTTGTGTGTATTTACGATGAAAGCCAAGTAGTGAAATTTATAAGAACCTATAATGTTTTGTGTGTATTTATGATGAAAGCCAAGTAGTGAAATTTTGCCTTAAGTCTAGAATTGGTCCTCATAGTATTTGTGACGCATAATGTTAAAATAATTCTATTATATTAGGGAAGATCTATGATTAAGACGCTAAAATATCTTCTAGTAAAGATAGAGAATCTTAACCATTGATTTGTATTATTAAAATATGATGTATAATTAATATTATCATTATGAAAAAAATAAATTTCTACATATGACAAAATCCTTACTAGAAGACACTTAAATATCTTTATAGTAGAATTTTCCATTATATTATTGTTAGATAATTACATATTATCAGGTATCACCGATCATATGCCCTTGGTATATCATATATGCCTTGGAATAATTCTTGATTTCCATAACTAAAGAATCTAAAAGGAGATTACTTAAAACCAGACAAGCTTTGGTGTCATCATGGTCGATGAGGATTCTATTATAGAAAAGTCAAACAAGCTTCTTTCATGAAAACTATATATATATATATTCAATAAATGAATGAATTATTAGAGATCTAATTATACAGCTAATAATATTCAAATTGGTCCCCGAAAGATATCGCTTTATTCAAATCGGTTCTCACAAGATTTATCAGTCATATTAGTCTTAAAAGATACAATTTTCAATAAAACTGGTCATTTTACCAATCAGACGATGACGCTGTCGTGTCTAAATGTCACGTGTCACGAAATAATTGAATGATGTGTCATGTATCAACCAATATTTTATAACATATCTCATTTAATTGGTAAAGTGATCAATTTGACTAAAAATTGCATCTTTCATGAACTAATATAACTGACAAAATCTTTTGGGTACTAATTTGAATAATACGATACTTTCGGGAATCAATTTGAACATTAACCCAATTATATAGACATCAGAACACATCAATATTTTTCTCGTATATATAACCTCTATTAGTGCACAAGCTAGTCAAAGTCAACCCTTTTAAGATCTCAAAGGAAAGGAATCCCAACTCACAAACACATGCTAAGCAGTGAAATAAGAGATAACCCTAAATAAAACCAGAAATGGTAGGAAAGGAATGAAGACGAAATAAGAAAATTCACTAAGAAGGCTTGCCTACAAAAATTAATAGTATTTCAATCATAGCATTATATTCTTCAATGCATAAATTGGAGTACTGGACACTAAAATTCTAAGCCCTCAAAGGCAACTACATTAAGCCAACTACATTGTCCCTAATCATTTCTGTTACTCAACACTAACCAGATTGAAGGCTCTGAGATTTCATCACTTGAAAAGCCATGAACCTTCAAATTTGATGATGCATTTCCCAGAACACACAACAGTCAACACAACCGAACAATGTTCGTTCCTTAGCCATGAATACTTGTTAGCCATGAGTGGACACTTGGCTCCACTTCAGGACTGGTGCATCTCTCCTGTACAACACAATTGCAAATACAGGGAGAAAATGATTATGCCATTGTCAAAGCTTGTACTATCACGCTACCACTACTATTACTATTACTGCTACCCACTATCAAAGTGACCAACCCAGGTCTCAACTGCTATTAGAAAACTACACCTTACTTCTGCTTGTTGCAACAATTAAAGCATGTGGCTACATAAACAATATTTCCTGCAACAGAAAATTAAAGCATCCAAAAAGAGGTAATGGAGGAAGGAAAACTGGAAAAGCAAACAAAATGGCAACACATATAGTATAGATAAATGCATCAAGCCATCATATTAGGATAAATATAATACTATAGTTGAACGACAGCTACAACTGAAGAAAATCAACTAATTTCACAAGCACGCAATTTAAGGCTACACGCAAAAACAACTAAATAGGAAGTAGCTACGAGTATCTCTTCAACCATACTACTTATTATAAACTACGAAAGCAGATACTGCAAAGTGAAAAACCAATGGGATTCAAGCAATCCAACCAATCCCGTTGTGTATCGATATCCAACTTAAGTCACTCCTTTACTGCTAGGAAAAATTCATTAGAAGGTCATATTTTAATATTGAACGCCACAGTTCCACAAGTCGAAGTTCAAGATCCAGTAAGTGATTTTACTGTCAAAATTACTCCTATTGGGCTAATCAAGACTGAGCACCACCATATCCCGCACCATAACCAACTTGCCCACCATGGGTCCCCTGAGAATTCCCATAGTTTCCAGAACCTTGAGCTTGTTCAGATCTCCAACCAGCATTTCCATAACCTGAATTTCCATTAGCATCACCATAGCCACCGCCCATATAGCTGCCACTGCCACCACTACCTTGTAGTTCACTCCCACCAGCACCGCTGGCATTACTATTCGGGGTACTCCCAGTACGCCCTCCAACAGCACCGTATCCACCTGGATTCCCATAAGAACCATCACTTCCACTATACCCACCGTACCCGCCATATCCATATCCTTGATTCCCATATCCAGCAGCGGCACTAGGGGATTGACCTGCAGTTGCTGAACCAGGGCCACCACCGCCAGAGCCAGCACCGCCACTTGGAGCACTCCATGCAGCAGTGTTCCCATAGCCCATAGACCCATAACCAGAAGCAGCCTGAGCTGGCCATGAACTTCTTGGGCCACCTGGTGGACCAGCAGCATAAGCAGCATTAGCAACATTTGGATTCCCATATGCTGCCCCAGCTGCTCCACCATAACTAGCAGCAGCACCACCATAACTTCCATATGCACCATAGCCCATACCATTATTAGCTGGACCGTAACCATATCCAGGTGCACTATAGCCAGCAGAACCATAAGGTGGAAATCCACCTGCGGTGCTTTGAGGTTGCATATACCTACTAGAATCCATACGACCGTCATAAGCATTCTGGTTGCCACCAGATGCACCATACCCTTGATACCCTCCGGCGCCACTACCTCCGCCCCGGCCACTTGCACCAGGATTGGCATCTTTAGGAAGTGCACGCTTCACTTCTACTTGCTTACCGTATAAATCATGGAATGTCTTGTGCAAAACCCTATCAACAGCCTCTTCAGTGTCAAAAGAAATAAAACCAAATCCACGTGGTCGTCCAGTATTCTGGTCGAACATAACTACTACATCAGTTACATGACCATATGACTCAAAGTACTGACGAAATTTCTCCTCAGTCAGTGTGGGAGGTAACCCTCCAACAAATATCTTTTTCGTCCTCATATTCCCGCCATTTCCACCGGAGTTCCAACCAGAATGGGAATTTCCACCTCTGGAAGTGACAGAAATTTGTTGATCCTCTCTTGATAAGGCCCTCTTAGCATCAACCTGAATACGAGAATTAAAAGATTATAAAATCAGTCTCTACAAAGGCCAATATATTGATTATGAAAAAGAAAACAAACATTTTGGGGAAGGAACTTATTCAACAATTGGCACCCAATCAATGGCATGTTAATCAATAAGACCAAATGACTGTACACACAAGCATTTTGGGGAAGGAAATGCATTACATAATCGAAAAACTCAAAAGACATTTAATTCTTTTTCGATTGAAGCCGAACTTGATTCAAATCTCAACATTAGTCTCATCAGTCATAAGCATGAACAAGAACAAGCATACTTGCCTCAACTATGTCAGCTGACAATTGCAAATGATATTACAAATTAGCAGTTTAACGCGCATCCAACTAAAGAACTAGTATTGCTATCCTTCTTTGAATAATAAAGCATAAGTATGATTTGTCCTTTTTCTCTACACAACACAAGTACATAAATTCAACAAATCCAAGATGGCAAACAATGCAAACAACCAAAAGAAACCCTAAAACAAAACCAACTCAAGCTGAAAAACAAAACCCAGCAATTGAGAAGCAACAAAATTGTAACACTAAAATAAGAACTGAGACCCTAATTTTTGTGTTACAGAACAAAATGAAGGAAAGCCCAAGGAAGAAAGGGGTGAAAGGGGGGTTGCGGCAAGAAATGGAAGAAAAGCTGAAAAAGAATGAAGAAGAGTTGGAAAAGAGGGAAACCGTTCTGCCATCGATGACGTGCTTGTCTTGGAGGACCCTATCGAGGACGGAGGGATCGGAAAATTCGACGAAGGCAAAGCCTCGGGGCTTGCCGGTGTTCTTGTCGCGCATGACGGAGGCATTGGTGACGTCACCATAGTTGGAGAAATGATCCTTCAACTTGTCCTCGTTGGTGTCCCAAGAAATCCCTCCGATGAAGAGCTTCCCCTGATCTGAATCCATTCCTTTCTTCCTTTCTTCCTTTCTTTCCCTCTCTCTCTCTCTCTAAAGGAATTAGAAGGAATAAGGAGGGGTTTGTGGAGAAGTGAAGAAGGGGATTTGGGTATGGGAGGGAAGAGGGGAAGGGGAGAAGGGGTAGAGAGAGGGTGTGGCTCAGCTGTGTTGTGTTGTGTGAAAACAAAACAAACACACAAACAGAAACGCAGTAACAAACGAGTGACCACTCTTGTAAAAGCTTTTTGTCTTCTACACTTCTTTTTGCCACGTGTCAACCACCTATTATTATATCTTTTTTTTATTTTTTAATACAAAGACTTCAAATTTTATTTTGATTAATTAATATAAGATATTTTTATTATTTTGATGAAAAATTAATTAATTACGTAAATGTGAGAAGTGAGATTATCCAACAAAATGTGTATGTATATTAAGTATTAACACTTGACTGGAACATCCAGCAAAAAATACTTTGAAGTGCATTTTGCTATTTGTTCTAGTCAAATAATGTGCGTAAGGCGTAAGGTTTGGTAAACGCATAAGAAAGGGTTCTTTTCTTCTGTTTTCTTTGAAGTGCATTAGTACATGTTACTATTTTGTGTAAATTTATGGGTTTTTTTTTCTTTCTAACTTGGTTGGAAGAAATGATGTTGAAATGTCTCGCTTAAAGCCTTAAACTTATCTTTTGCATCGGTATAATCGTATAAATAAGATGCATATTTCACTATTCTCTGTTTTCCTTGTCCTATAACACACTATCCAAATTGAAGCTATATCCGTTTCCGTATAAATTACATTACATTCTGCAGGATTCAATACCTGATAGACTGATACCATTCAATGTTGAAAATGGGTGTCAAGTTAGTATAGGAGGAAAGATGAAACTACTTACAAAGTAACTCTGCATATACACAAGCATATTCTATCTGAGGCAAACACAGCACAAGGAGTAAGAACCACAATTTAGAGATAAGAACCCATGTCATAAGAAAATTTAGTCATTTGGAACTAAAGCAAAAAACCAAACTGAGACATAATCATATATGCAAGAATTGGAGATGTAATGATTAACGAAGAAACTCTAATAAGGAAAATCTAGCTTATCACAACAAATGATGCTTTAAATATAGAATTCATCATTGCATGAACATTCACACACTGTCAAAACTCCACACTAAGTATCAACTAGACACATAAAAAATTCAGGCTAAAATACTAATGAGTCACAGCCAACACCTTTTTCAGTGTGCCGCAAACTACTCCCCTCATAGTTTCCATCCGCCACCACAAACCAGATCGAACTTTATGTGATTTTATCAGTTGAAGAAAATCCAGGAATCTCCGAATTTGATGATGCATTTGCCCAAGGAAATACATGACCAACCACTGACCAACATTCATCCTTAGCCATGAGTGGACACTTCGCTCCACTTCAATACTCGAGCAACTCTCCTCCTGTACAACACAAGTGCAAATACAGGGGGAAAATGATTATGCCAACCTCAAAGTTTTACTATTACTACCAGTATTGCTATCCATTACTTCACTACCATAATCGCTACCCATTATGATGTAACCAACCCGTGTCCACTGCTAACTTGACTACACCTTATTTCTACATGATATAGAAAGTAAAGCATGCACCTGTGCAATAATGTTTCCTACCCTGGAGCTGTAACAAAAGAGAACAGAAATAGGGGGAAACAAAGAAGAGGAAAACAACAACAAAATGGCAACAGATATAGCCAACAGCATCAAACCATCATAAGGGGAAAATATGATACTATAGCTGAAATGCTACAAGAACCGATATATCCAGATAGAGTAAAATCACAAGCACGCAATGTAAAGCTACAC
>JASCZI010211543.1:81696-102821 GCA_036250425.1 Stylosanthes scabra
AATAGCAGCTAATATTTCCTCAACCATACTAATTATTATAAATATAAACTAGGAAAGCAACTACAGCAAGCTACTGGGATTCAAGCAACCCAACCAATCCCACTGTGCATTGCATTGACCTTGAGTCATTCTTTACCACTGGGAAGCTTCCATAGGAGGTCACAAGAAGACATGGATCCACAAGCTGAAGTTCAAGATCCAGTAAGAAATTAACCATCAAAATTACTGTTGTTGAGCTTGTCGTGACTGAGCACTGGCATACCCACCACCATAACTAACTTGCCCACCATGAGAGCCATTTCCCTGAGGAGTCCCATAGTTTCCAGATCCTTGAGCTTGTTCAGATCTCCAACCAGCATTTCCATAACCTGAATTACCATTTGCATCTCCATAACCACTTCCCATATAGCTCCCACTGCCACCACTACCTTGTAGTTCATTCCCACCAGCACCACTGGCATTACTATTAGGGGTACCCCCAGTACGCCCTCCAACCGCACCATATCCGCTGGGATTCCCATAAGAACTATCACTTCCACCATACCCACCATACCCACCATATCCATATGCCTGATTCCCATATCCAGCAGCTCCACTGGGAGATTGACCTGCAGTTGCTGAACCAGGGCCGCCGCCACCAGATCCAGCAACAGCACTATGAGCGCCCCATGCAGCAGTGTTCCCATAGCCCATAGACCCATAACCAGAAGCAGCCTGAGCAGGCCATGAACTCCTTGGGCCACCTGTTGCCCCACCAGCATAAGCAGCATTAGCAACATTTGGATTCCCATAAGCTGCACCACCAGCTCCACCATACCCAGCAGCAACACCACCATAACTTCCATATGCACCATAGCCCATCCCATTATTGGCTGGACCATAACCATACGCAGGTGCACTATAGCCAGCAGAACCATAAGGTGGAAATCCACCAGCAGCACTTTGAGGCTGAATATACCTACTAGAATCCATACGACCATCATAAGCATTCTGGTTGCCACCAGATGATCCATACCCTTGATACCCTCCTGCGCCGCCGCCGCCACCACCACCACTGCGGCCACTTGCACCAGGATTGGCATCCTTAGGAAGTGCCCGCTTCACCTCTACTTGTTTACCATATAAATCATGAAATGTCTTGTGCAAAACCCTATCAACAGCCTCCTCATTGTCAAATGAAATAAAACCAAATCCACGTGGTCGTCCAGTATTCTGGTCGAACATAACTACTACATCAGTTACATGACCATATGATTCAAAGTATTGACGAAATTTTTCTTCAGTCAGTGTGGGAGGCAACCCTCCAACAAATATCTTTTTGGTCCTCATGTTTCCACCATTTCCACCAGAATTCCAACCAGAATTGGAATTTCCACCTCTGGAAGTGACAGAAATTTGTTGATCCTCTCTTGATAAGGCCCTCTTAGCATCAACCTGAATAATAGAATTATAAGATTAAAATCTGTCGCTCGAAAGCCCCATAAATTGACAAGGGCAAAGAGCATAACATCATAAACTATTATATGTATTCTTCAGTCATCAACATGATTAAAATTCAAAACGAATCCTCTTAGGCTCATAGGCTGACATTATAACTCATTTTCTCCGGATATTCAAACAATTCAAATCAAAACAAGACAAAATTTAAACTAATAATAATAATAACTGTCAATGGATCCCATGAAAATCATTACTCATTCAATATACCAACCAACAAAAGGACAAAACTGTAAATGCAAAAGCATATCTCAATAATCAATTAATCATGCATTTTGTAGAAGGAAATGGATCACCTACTATCTAACAGCATCCATTTGATTCCATTACACATTTCATACATTTCCTATTCCTCACCAACAGCTAGTGCCTAGTAGCATCATAAGTATTATTCATTTCTTTTACTGTTGTACTAAACAGAGTCACAGCCATAACACCCAATAGAGGTGTTCTCAGTAACAGCATATCTTGAATTAAGACAAAGACCAAAACATTAGCCATGAACAAATTAATTAGGCAATGCAAATATCCACTGGCAGTGACACTAAACAGTATATAAAAGAAAAACCCTAAAACAAAGCCAAAACCCCGCAACTAATTCCATTCTCCAATAATAACAAAACCAGCAAATCGGAACCAACAAAACACACTATGAAATTCATAACCCCCCCCCCCCAAAAAAAGACGAAAAAAAACCCTCTTTCTTAAATTAAGGAAACCCTAACGAAGCCAGGCCTAAGAAGAAAAGAGTAAAAAGGGGGAAATGAGGGTAACCGTTCTGCCATCGATGACGTGCTTGTCTTGGAGGACCCTATCGAGAACAGAGGGATCGGCAAATTCGACGAAGCCGAATCCTCGGGGCTTGCCGGTGTTCTTGTCCCTCATGACGGAGGCGTTGGTGACGTCACCATAGTTGGAGAAATGGTCCCGCAACTTGTCCTCGTCGGTGTCCCAAGAAATGCCTCCGATGAAGAGCTTCCCCTGATCTGAATCCATGCCCTTCCCTTTCCCTCTGTCTATATACAAAAGAGTATTATTATTGGTGTGGAGAAGAGAAGAAAGAAAGAAGGGATTTTGGGTTTGGGAATTGGGAGGGAAGAGAGAGAGGGGTGAGTTTCAGCCAATGGGAGCTGAGCACTGAGCAGTAGGAAGTGAGAGGAGAGTGTTTGTGTATACAAAGACTGAGGTTTGTGTCTTGGTTTGCATAGGACAAAAGCTTCTTTATACACGTGTCAACTATTTTTTATTCTCATACCTAACCAATAAAAATTCAGTCAACAATTTAAATTACATGTTCTATTTCTTTAAGTTTCGGATATTTTATTTCTAAAAAAATATAATGGCTGATATTATTTTAAGTTCCGATTGTTCTATAAATAATAGTTTTAGATATTCTATTTTTTGTTTATTAATTTATTAATTAAAAAATTATTAATCACCTATACTTTTCTATTTACTATTTTCTATATTATATTATGGAAAGTTCTACTATGAATACATTTAAGTATTTTCTAAGTAAGAATTTTACCGTATTTAAAAATTTATCTCTCTCATAATGATAGTATTAATTACACATCAGATTTTAATAACATAAATCAATGATTAAGATTCTCTATATTCACTAGAAGACATTTTATATATTATTGGTTTTGTTTTATTTACTAATATTAATTCTGTTTAAAAAATATATTGTTTTTGTATTGTGTACCAGAACCAGATCACTACTAGTTAGGAAAGTATAAGATGTCATTAATTTCGTCAACTTAAATAAATTAAATACAATAATTACATATATACATACGCTCCCAAATTTTTATCAATTTGGATCGTCGTTATTTAACACGGGCCTGGAAGCAGCGTGGTTGAATTTCTAAATAACATGGGGAAAGGTGGCTCGTGTTAGTAGATTCTTAGGCAGAACAAACCCTAACACGGGCTAGGGTATCCCATGTTACATAACATGGGTCAAAAAGCCCCATGTTACATAACATGGGCTTGAAAATCCCAAGTTGCATAACATGGACTAAGGTGGCCCAATTTGTCATCATGGAGCTACGAGACCCGTGTTAAGGTCCAAAACGCATAAATAATAATAATAAAAATATGAATACCGTAAATATATAACTAATATTATAAATAAATATAACTTATATACATATTATTACTAACATCATAAATAAATACAAATAATAAATAATGAAATACTCACAAATTATTATAAATATTAAAAATTACTAAGTATGTCACGCATTTTTTTACTAAAATGATTAAGTTAAAATATCAAATCTACCTAATTGTAATTAACTATAAATATTTATAAATTATTACAAAAAATTATGAACCATCTTAAGTGACGGACATTCATAAATAATTGTACTCATAAATTTTATTCCATCTATTATTAATAAACGAAAATACTTGTAAGTAATTATAAATACTAACCATCAGTAACTATTTATGAATAATTAAACAAAAATTATATACCACTAATACACATTCATAAATACTTACAATGATCCTAGGCCTATTAGTTGTATATAATTTTTTTTTAACTATTCATAAATAGTTACTAATGGTTAGTATTTGTAATTACTTACAAGTATTTCCGTTTATTAATAATGGATGGAATAAAATTTATGAGTATAATTATTTATGGATGTCCGTCACTTAAGGTTCATAATTTTTTTTGTAATAATTTATAAATATTTATAGTTAATTACAATTAGTTTGATATTTTAACTTAATCATTTTAGTAAAAAAAAATACTTAACATAGTAGTTTTTAATATTTATAATAATCTATGAGTATTTTATTATTTATTATTTGTATTTATTTATGATGTTAGTGATAATATATATATAAATTATATTTATTTATAATATTAGTTATAATATTTACGGTATTCATATTTTTATTATTATTATTATTTATGCTTTTTGGACCTTAACACGGGTCTGGCAGCTCCATGGTGATAAATTGGGCCACCTTAGCCCATGTTATGTAACATGGGGCTTCCTGGCCCATGTTATGCAATATGGGACATCCTAGCCTGTATTAGGGTTCGTTCTGTCCAAGAATCTACTAACACAGGCCACCTTCCCCCATGTTACTTGGAAACCCAACCACGCTGCTCCTAGGTCCGTGTTAAATAACGACGGCTCAAATTGGTAAAAATCTCGTGTGTATATATGTAATTGTTGTATTTAATTTATTTATTTTTAAACAAAATCCTCAACATTGGATATTCGCAGGATCGCATTGTATCTGTATTCTCAACAGTTAACGGTATTAAGGAAATTAAAAAAAAAAATTACAATCATGATATGATATGTGGAGTGTAGATAAAGTGGTCAGTATGAATATGATTCAGAGTTGCATTAGGTGCGTTTGTTTCTGAAATTTAATATTATCATTGATAGAAATTATAATTAAAATTTCATTCTAATCTTCAAAATTTTAATATTTTTAATATTTTTAGATAAGTAATAATTGAGGATATTGAAATTTATGAAAAATGGAGACTAAATTCTCAATAATTTTTTTATTTAAATATCTTTACTTAATATTAAAATTACTTAAGAAAGAGTAATAATCTTATTTAGAGAAGGGATTCGGTAGAAAAGATTCAACAGACTATGAATTAGAATCTAATTAATAATTCTGAAATCGGCAAATCTTATGGCAATGCAGGAATGGATTCAGCGTTTGAATGAAGTTCATCATTTCATATGTTTAAATAAAAACCAAGCCAATTAGTTATAACACATCTTTAATCTTTCATGTTAGAGCCGTAGAGCCTCCACTTGATAGCTACTAATGAAGAAGAAGAAAAAAAAGAAAAGCATGTGACAGATTGAATTGTGATATGAGGAATGAGATGCGCAATTACTCAGCACTCAGAAGAGAGCACTATTTGGATGGAAGTTAATGAATGAATGGTACATAGTACAACAATAACTCTAGTAGGTGAGGAAGCACAATGAGTTTCTTATTTTAATTAAGGCAATTCAATGCTCAAACATGGCATTCTAGTAATTTACAACAAAATTTGATCTTCTGGCCATTCTATATAGATACAGACAAATACTTTATCTAAAGAGAAAGATGCAAAGTGATCTATTTATTTTAGCAATCTTTCATAATACACCACTAACACAATCATATGCAAATTTAAAATGTGATTGACTTTCTCTAAAAATTACTATTTATTTTGTGACCCAAATTGTTGATCTAACAATATGCCCACATTTATAGTCAAGTTAAGTTGGATCAGTTAATTATCATGAAATTTTTTCTGAGTGATATTTAAAGATCAATTTATTGATCATAGCCTTATTGGGTCAATTCATTTTAGTCTTTAGATAATAAATGTGTTAAAATATGAACAATATAGTTTACATATATATTTCGAAATTTCGAACCCACTTTCTGCACCTAACAATCCAATGACCAATAATAAATTCTTAAATAGATATTCGATTCGCGACTGACAGACAGAAAAATATTGCCAGAGAAAAAAAAGTTTGCATATATTTCCAGATCTGAGAATGATGATGCAAAGCAAGTGTGACCCTACTTCATAGTCACAACTCACAACCCCTTTTTTTTAATTAAAAAAGAAAAAGTATTGTGTGAGGGCAGAATAATCATTAAATGTGTAACGTTACTCTTTTCGAAATTGTTTGGAGCCAAACGGCCTTCAAAGTTTAAACCTTGTCACATGTTGTCACCTCTTGTCTCTCTTTCTCTTTGTCTTTGTGTTGTGCTGTGCTGCCACTCTCACTAATATAATCAACAAAGCAACATTCTTCTTCATCATCATCATCCCTCTTCATTCCTTCATTCTTGTTCTTCTCTTTCTCCAAGAGATCATAACCATGGGGTGTTTCATGGCATGTTTTGGTTTGTCCAACAAAAGAAAGCGCAGAAAGACTCTCTACAAGGTTCTTGCTGGAAACCAAGTAAGCATACCACCCCAAGAGAGTTAATCTTGTGAATTTGTATGAGCTTGAGTTAGCTCGCGAGTTCGATAAACTTGGATACCCTTTTTCACATTTTAGCTACATTGTTAGTTAGAAAGCTTTTGTGTTCTCTTTTATGTTGCAGAAATATGGAAACTATGAAGCTCTTGCCATAACAGAAAAAGCCATGGTTCCATATTCTGATTTGAGGTTACTCCTTATTATCTTTACTTTTTCTCTCCCTTGATAGAAAATTCATGTGTGTGTGTGTGCATACAATTGATTGTTTTTGTTAACTTTATTTACTCATCAATGAGGTCATTATTTGTTTGTTAGAAAAAGAGATGAATGTAAGGAGCAGAATAATGTCAAAAGCAAGAAGAAGAAGAAGAAAGTTACATTTAATCTGAATGTACAGATATATGAGCCAGACCCCATAGCTTATAAGGTGCTGGATAGCGAGGAAGAAGAACACGAAAACAATGTTGCAGAACCAGCGAAGAAGAACTTGAACTCGCCTTCCGTCTTGGGAGAAGGATCTGCATCCTTGACAGTGACATACCCTCCAGATTACAGATATTATAACTGCAGTGAAAACTTCGACGAGGAAGAAGATTTAGACTACGAGGAATTTGATATCGATGACTATGATGATGATGATGAAGAGTTTGATGACGGATATGATTGTGATGATGGTGGCAGTGATGAGAGTTTAGAGAACAATGAGACTGAAGTATATGATGAAAACAGCAGACAGAAGGAGTTGTCGGATTCGTCTAACTCTTCTGCGGCCGAAGATAGGATAAGGAATCAGATGCCGGCTGATGCAAGTGGAAAAGACAGAAGCACAAACATGCATTCTGTTCTGAGCCCTGTAGAGAACCTAACTCAGTGGAAAGCAATCAAAGCAAAAGTTCCATCAAGTAAGCACAGGAGGAAGGAGAACATTCCATCATCAGAGCAAAAGACAAGCATACCCTCGGCCACCACCGAAGCTTGCTCGAATTTCTCACCTTGTTGCAGCATGAAATCAAGTGTCCTTCAGTCTAAACCTCTGTTGCCAAAAGTTGCAGTTGATGCTAGTCTCTCAAACTGGTTAATTTCCCCTAATTACAGTGTCTCTAAGACCACAATTCATTGTCAATGATGAGAACCATGGCAATGAAGAAAAGGTAAAAACACCTGGTAAATATTAATTCAGTGGAAACCAATTTTATTCTTCTGCGGATTATTATTCATTCAGCAAACCAGCATGTGCAAGTTGGGATGATTTCAGTTTATGTTGTGTGTGTGTCTAATTCTTGGTGTTTTGTTTTGTTTGATGAATGGTGGTATGTTTGTGAACAATGGAATTCTTTTCTTTGTGTGGTGGTGGTGATGTCTACGAGTTTGAGCTATGTAATTTCATGTATGTGCTCAAATCTTTTCTTACAGTGATTACAGATATAGAATTGATTTTATGAGAGAAAGTGTTTGATTGCTTCAATATGATGGAGCTACAAATTGTTGAGATGATACCATATATTCAAGCAAAGATATTCTGTGTCAGAAATGGCACAAGCAAAACAAAGAAGAACCCTTTTCAGCAGAACTTAACTGAGAATGTTTGATTCATTTAAATATGTTTCATATAATGAGTAATTGTGAAAAGAAAAAGCAACAAGTGCATATCTACTCTTTAACTAGAAGCATATTTCTTATGGAAGCTCTATAAGATTTACATACATGGAAGCTGTGCACTGTCTGAATCATATTACTTTCAGCAATCAGCAATATGTGCACTTTGATCTGTATGGAGAATTCACGGAAATGAACTGCATTCTCTTACATAAAAATGTTGCATAACTTGGTCTCGCTCTGATTTTTACTATTGATTAGAAAAGTGATGTCGAATCTAAATGAATGTTGAAGAATCTAATCAATGGTAAAAATCAATTTGTGATCGAGTCATGTCAGAATTTTATACAAGATAATCCATTTCGGGGAACTCACACAACAGTCCAATCGAAATGGATCCGTAGATTGGCAAACGCAAGGAGTTGCTTATCTTGATTATGGGAGAGTTGGTCCCAAGATCAAATGTGCAGACTCGTCAATCTTTTTCAGGCAGCCTGAGATGATCTCTACATTATTGTACACATACAAGCATCGTCGTCATCATCATCGTCTGACTCACTTACTTCACTGCAAACACAATTGGGAAACAAAATGTCACAATTTTGGACATTCAAGACATCAATGGTTGATTATCTTATTCAACTTTAGTTTTGCTACATTGAAAGTATATTGGCCAAGAACACATTTTCTTTTTCTTTTATTCTAATTTGCCCCCCTAAGGTTTCTCTTATTTTTCAATCAACATATTCAGGAGCAGCCCTATAGAGAGGAATAGATGACAATATGACTGATACCTCTTCTATCCATTTTGTATGTTAATCTTAATCAAGGAATGCAAAAAAGAATACAACAACAACAACAAAGCATTGTCCCACTAGGTGGGGTCGGTTACATGGATCAAACGACGCCATTGAGCTCTATCATCTATTATGTCTACAGAGAGATTATTTACATGTAGAATACTGTGAAAGAAAAAGTAAAATGGAACCATGAAGGACAATATTGGTCTAAGAAAATGATGAAAAATAGCAGGGATCTAAGGATCTTATAGGAATGACTAAAATACACATACCATAAACCTTTGGTTATAAAGGGAAAACTGCAAAAGTAATCACATATTCACATTGCTACATCCAGAAATAAAGGTAGCAATAGAGGGCTTTGGGTAGTAAATGAAACTGATTATCACCTTTCAAATATTATAGCAAAACAATATGTACCACAAAATGATGCAACCAAACCAACCAATTCCTCATTCCAATTTCAGGAGACTTTTAAGTTGCTTCAACTGAACCTAGTTCTGATTGCTATATCCTTCTAAATAAAGTAGGGGTAATTTAAAATTATAGATAAAATTAGTAGAAACACAACTTAACACTCTAACCACATCTAAGTAAAAGCCGATGAGCTGTAACTCATGTGGCATTACCTCCTCTTTCGTTGTAAGAGGTCTCGAGTCCTCACCTAAGAGGCCAAAAAAAACCACATCTAGTAATGGAAGTTTCTCCCGGGTTTGCCAACTCACTACAATACAAAAAGTGGCTTCTTCACGAGAGATTCCAGAAAGCAAGAACACTAAGAAAAGCAAAACCATTCCAACGGTAGAATTTTGTTCCTTTCTACACATATATTCAATGCAAAGTGAACTCAACCACCCAACACAATTAAAGTTTTCAGTTATAGCAGTCATCAAAAAAGGGAAAGTAGTTATGAAAAAGAAAACACCCTCCAATCAAAATCAACATAATAAATCAAACTTAAAACACAAGAATTGTGTTACCTAGGCTCATATTCCAAGACCTCAAAAAGCTTCTTTCCATTCTTATCATTCCACTGAACTCTCCTCCTACTACGTGTTCTATTATCTGATTTGCGTGACATTCCACCTCTCCGGGGTGGCAACAACGACTTAGACACACTATCATCTTCACCATTAACATGTCCTTCTTCTTCCTCTTCTTCATCTTCTTCTTCTTCTTCTTCCTCTTCAACTCTAAGACCATCTAAAGAAGCCACAGTAATTGGCTTTTTGTTCACAAAACCACCATGCCCATTAACTTCCTTAGTGGATCCACTATCCATCATCATCATCATCAACATCAACAAAAACAAAACAAAAAAAAAAACAAAATTTTTCTCTGGCTATTCTCCCTGGTCCGTTTGGTGAAACAGACCAAAGAAGAACAAAAAAAAACCTAAATATATATTTTTTAAATTCAATCAAATCCAAAATTTGGATTTTGAAAGGAACCAATTTGACCAATTCGGCTCAAAAATCAAAATCATAACCCAACCAGCTTCTTCTGAATCCGACCAAAACAAACGAGGTCAACGCTGAGGGAAAATTATATAAAAAAAAAAAAAGAAAAAGAAAAGGGGTTAAAGCGCAATGAAAATTGAAGAAGAAGCTAGGAAGAGGGTAAATAATGGAAGAGAAGCGCGAGAATCTTATGAGTGTGATGGAAAAGAAAACAACTTTAACGAAGAAAAGTGAGGGAAAATCTTATGGACGCAGAATCGGAATTGATGGCGGAAAAAAGTGAAACGAAATTGAAAACCTTGAGAATTGAAGAAGAGATCAAAGGAGAAGCGAGTAGAGAAAGAAAGAAAAACTAACATAACAGATCAACAATGAAGTCGCAACAAAACTGTGCAACTGTGAGAAGCTTTATACGGTGATTATTACTGATTATGGTTTTCGACGTTGTTAATAGTGGTTAATTAATCGGAATTAAAATTAAATTGATTTAACAGAAGATAAGATATGATACCAAATTGGAGTAAATTTTTAATTTGTTAATTTATTTATCTTGGAAGATTTCTTTATTATTTTGGAATGTATTTAAAATTTGCATAAAAATTTAGTCATATAATAATATAGAATAACCAATTTAGGTTGATTTAATAGATAGCTCATTAGTGGCAAATATCAAGAATTTGAATCCTATTTTAATGGCCAGCTGTAAATTTTAAACAAAACTTAGATCTATATAGATTAGTTATTGATCCACTGAGTTAATAAATATAGTAAAAAACAGAAAAAATAATATATCATAGCTAGCTCTTTTTTATATGAAAAGTATAGGTAATTAATAATTTTTAAATCAATAAATAAAAAAAATAGAATATTCATAACCATTATTAATAGAATGTCCATAATAAAAGTTATAAAACGTCCGAAATCTAAAGTAACTATCAACCAATTTTAGAAATAAAAAAATTCAAAACCTAAAAAAAAATAAAACATCTAATTCAAGTTATTGATTGATGTTATCTGAATTTTTATTAGTTATCTCTAATATTGCTTAATTTTTAATATTATGTAATTTAACTCATGTAATTCAAGTATTTTAAGTTTAAAAATTTCTGCAAGCTTAAAAGATATATAATTTTGCATAAAAGGAATTTTTAAACAAAGAAGTCATGAGTTCGAATTTGTGGAGATGCTGAAAAAAATTTTTTCTAACAACTTTCGGATCTTTCCTAGTAATAAGATATTTAAGATAACAAGTAATTGAATTAAATATTTTTTGTTGGTATGAAAATTAATAATTAAATATCTATGCAATCTTTTTTAAAAGTCAATAATATACCAAATTAATTCTAAATATAGATAACAATTTATCTTATAAATAATATACATTCTTCATCTTAAAATTTCGTATATGATAAATCTCATAAAATCGATTATTAATATTGGAATTTAGATATTTTAAAGAATTTAATTTTACCACATCAATAGTATAAAGAATATTGTATAGTTATTTAATTAAATTTATGTATTTAAAACTTTTTTATTAAGATAATAATATACAATTAATTATTTGTGAAAAATATTTTTTTTATAGTGAATGCATATGAAAATGAAATTCTATTCTTAAAAGTTTCAAATGTTTTAAAACGTAGCTAGTTTATTAGAAAAATAAGGAATAATAATATAGAACATCATAGGAATAGGAATTTATTAGAAAATAACAAGTGACGCATGTTAGTTAATCTTGTTGAAACGTAACGATCTAATTTCTAATAGGTTTTTGACACGTCAAAAACATATTTTATTAGTAACAAACAAAGGCTTGTTCTTCTTTTTGCATATAATTGCATTGCCACATTGAAAGTGTTTGCCCCTTTTTCATCATTTGAAGGCTTAGAGATAGCTTGGATCATTTGATGCATATGGTTAGAAATTTTAAAAAAAAAAATGGAAGAGGTAGATCAATTTTTTAGTTTTTTTTTATAAAAAAAACACTATTTCAATTCTCGGGCAAATTTACAATGTGATTGTAATATATAGACATTGAATTCATCTTATGTGATTCAATTGAGAGTAAAAATATACATTACATATAGACTATAGAGTAATGCTAAGGAACCAACGTTAGAGGACTAATAAGGAGCTAATAAATGTAATTAGAGAAATAGTAAATGATAAAAGATAAGAGAGAAAAGAAGAAAAAATAATATTAACTTTCTATTATCTTTCTAATATTGACTCTCAAGACTTTTTTTACACTATATTTCAATTCTTGTATTCAATTTTGGTTATATTAATCATTAATTATTTGTGTTTGAAAGATATATTTTGCAATGGAATTGTGTGGCTAAGGAAGTTGTGGGAATCACTTTCTTGCTTTTGATATTGTCTTTTCTTCTTGTCTCTCTAATGAAGGGGTATGTAACTAGTAATTTAGAAGTTACAAATTAAAGAAAAGAAAAATTAGTTTGTTCTACTACACTTTCTAAGGATGCGTTTTTTTTAGGTACTGGTATTGAGATTGGGAGACTAAGACTTAGTATTGTATTTGTTGGACAGAGACTAGAACTAAAATTTCAGTCTCAGTTTTTAGAATTTCAGTATTTTTAGTACCTCCAAATTAGAGAAACTGGAAGATTGAGGACTGGGACTGAAACTTTAATAATATTTTTTTACTCAAATACCCTCAATCAACATTATAATTTCCAATTCTAACATTTGTTTTTACTCCATCAACTTAGTTTAATCTCTATCTCTCAGTCTCTATCTCTAACTAATTTTAAACCAAACACAATACACAAACATATTTCAATCTCTCCAAACGCACTCTAAGTTACTGTCAACAAGAGACTAGCTCGATTGGTGCTACTTATCTAATTAAAAGTTTTTCATCATTCCAATCCCGAGCCATGTACGAAAGGTTATTTACTTTTATCAATTATATGTAACTATCTATAAAAAATATTATTTATATCCTTGAACATCTAGGAAAAAGGATTAATATATAAAATTGCATTTTCTTAACCCTCACAATTGGTGCACGTGATGTTTATGCAAATAAAATTCATTTTCGGTACAACTATATATATTTAATTTGTTTGTTGTGCTTATTATTTGCAGTTGCTCTCAATACAACTAATTCTATTTTATTATATATATGGCAGCTGATATATATAAGCGACTCACTGCAACGTTTCGCAATAATTGAACAGCTTTGGACTAATCAGTTAAGGTTCTATTTTTGGAGTTTTAGTAGTATCTATCCATGCATGAGACGTTGTGATACTAGATTACTAGTCACACATACATTTTTTTAAGATGAGAAAGTATTCATATTTTTTAATCAATAATAAGTTAATAATTTAATTTATTGTTATCGAATTAGTATCATTATTTTAAATTATTTATTTTCTATTATTTTTAGAGGATTTATGTTTTATTATTTTAAACAATATGTCTTCTGTCATTAAATAAACAGTCTTCAAATATTCAAAAAATAATCAATTTTTAGACAATATTTTTATGATTATTCCTTTTATATTAACTGATTATTGGTTGGCATTCCATTATTAATTACCTAGAGTAATTTAATAAAATAGAATTAAAATGTCAGTACTTTTTTTTTTAAAAAAAAAGAATTAAAATATCAGTACAAGAATCATAATGTATCAGTTGGAATTTGGAAATGGAAAAATGCAGGATACTTCCGGAACAAATAAAAAACTCTGTTTGATTTTATTTTATTCTGGCCGACAAGAGTACGTGTTTTCCAGCTAATACAAAACAAACAAAAAAATGGATGCATCTTTATGTTAAGGGAAGGTGCTCCAAACTTGGTGGCTTCCAACAACTTTAAACCATATAAATATCAATCACTATCTTCCTTTAATTTGCTTATTAATTAATCAACTTACTTTTTAGAAAGTGTAAAATCATGAATTAACAAGCAGGTTTTGGGGGCTTCATCTTATTTATTGTGGTAATTAGTTAATCCAAGTGAACTTTTTATGTAGATTTTTTTGTTGTTGTTTATTAACTACTTTTTTAAAGCTTTAAATACATGATCGATAAGATAAACTAGTTCCTATTTTGTTTTAGGTAAAGTATAGATAAATAATATTTTTCTAATCAATAAATGAGTCAACAAAAAATTAGAACATTCGTAATCATTGTTTATATAGCGTTCATAATAAAAGAAATAGAGTATCCGAAACCAAAAACAACTAATAATCAACTAAAAGAAAATAGAACATCCAAAACCTATAAACAAAACATCCAAAACCTAAAGAAATAGAACATCCAATATAAATTATTGGCTGATATTTACTAAATTTTTATTAATTACCTAGCATCGTTGTTTTTTTTATTATTTAACTAATTTCCATAAAGATAAATTCGTGGTGAAAACTTTACATAAAATTGATAATTGAAATTATTAAATAGCAATTTAATTAAATATATTATACGAATCTTTTTCTAAAGTATATCCTATTAAAGAGATTGTATTCTTCTTAGTTTTTTTTTTTTTACTTTCTTTATTCTTGAACTAATAAGTTGATTTATTATTAACCATTAAATGAATTTAAAGTATGCGGCGAATTAGTTCTCGATCTATCAAGTTAGGAAATATAATGACCCGTGATAAAGAAAAACAAATTAAAGGAATTGTTAACTTTTAAAAGAGAGAGTATTATTAACTAAGGATGAGTTTGGTTTTGAGAAATTTAGATTTTTGCATTTTATTAAGTGATAAACTTATTATAAAATAGTAATTTTATTAATGATACAAAATATACTAATTCGTATTCTTAGTAATAATATGAAAGACAATAATTTAATATTGAGTGAAGTTAGGTATATACTTAAAACTAATTATTAATATAAAATACAGGTTCAAATATAAATATATGAAACATGACTTAAATAATATATGTGTTTATAAAAAAAAGACGTAGTAAATAATTTTGTAGTTGAATTTTCATATGTAAATATTATTTTTGTTTAATATTTTAGGACATAATATTTTGTTTAGAGTTTAGACAATACAATTTTGTATCTTTGTAACTTATTTAAGAGGAAAAAAATATAAAGAGAGTGCATATTTGATAATCAATGGAGTCTCTATTAAAGGTGGTAATTTAAATACAGTTGACTACTTCATATAAAGTTGTCATTTTGCACGCAACTTCACATAAAACCAACTGCATTTGAATATCCACATCTATCAAAATTCTAATATTAGCCCCTTTTTCTCTATCCCACCGCCATTGCCACTCTTCCCGCTCCGTGCCGCCGCCACTATTCTCGTTACGCTGCCGCCACTACAACCTCCTCTTCTTCTTGTTCTTCATCGTGCCTGTGCGTCCCATCAAGACCCCGATGAAGAACTGCCATGTCTTCATCACCAAGATCCAGCGGCTTCGCCCTCGCTCACCAAGCTGCCACTAAGGGTGCTCGTGTTTCTATCGATCCAACGACAAGCTCGGGGATGCGCGCAATGCTGTCCGCCTCGTCATGGCATCCATGTCTTTGTTTTTGCTGCCGACGTTAAGGACTACGACACCATGAAGTGCACGGTGAACAAGGCTGGACTGATTAATGTCTTACTATCGAACCACGCGGCATGTTCGTGATGCTTGTGGTGGCGGCGGCGACGATGATAGATGAACTGCCGTTGATAATTCATATATTATATAGATAATATTTTTATTTTATTTTAATGATAATATTTTTTTAAATTTTGTATGATAACTTAATCTCTCTAACAACTTAATGACTTCCTAAAGATGAACTCGTGGCTTGACTTTAGAGTGTACTAAACAAAAACCTGGACTAAGATTCTAGGAAGCGGTGGTATAGAAGGAAGAGAAGAATATTGTGCAGAATGCCACGGAGAAAGCAATTAGATGCATCATCTCCCAAACACTCTGCATGCATGACACGTCCATTCTTTGCTGTCTCTTGCTACTTTCTCCATCTATGATCTATCTACTATCCCTCTTCAATTCCACTTCTTCCTCATACAATATAAGTACCTAGTTCTACAACTTCAATGGAGAAAACGAGGACTTGCATTGTAATAAGGCATTCAAGATTATTATATATTAATTTTAGAGACACATACACAATAAATGGCTGCATCATCGTTGGAGAAGGAGTCATTGCTAACAGAGGCCTATAATGCGGATGTTACTATCCAGAGAAGGGTCAGAAATGACTTGGAGGACTCTCTTCCAAAGCCATGTAATAATAATAACTTAACTAGTTTCATATACATGGTTTAATTTGTGATGATATATAATTAATTATATTATTATGTGTGATTTAATTTGTGTGTGTTTAATTTAGACATGGCTAGAGCAGTGACAGCTCCAGATAGAAAGCACCCAGATGGAACAGTAGGGCACAGGCACAACAACATGAGTGTTCTTCAGCAGCATTGTGCTTTCTTTGACCAAGATGACAATGGAATCATTTACCCTTGGGAAACTTACATGGGCCTCCGTGCAATTGGATTCAATTTCATTGCTTCTATTATCATGGCTGTTGGAATCAACCTTGCTATGAGTTATCCCACTCTCCCTCATTGGTATCCCTCTTTGCTGTTTCCGATCTACATACACAATATTCACAGGATCAAGCATGGCAGTGACAGTGGAACTTATGACACGGAAGGACGGTTAGTATTTAATTAATCGATAATGTTATATTTTCATATATTTCATTTAGAACGCGGAAACATATGAATGTTAAACATTAGCACAAAAAATTTCACAAAATTCATAAATACAAATCAAAATAGAATACAAATTAAAATAGAAAAAAAAAACAAAGGATATAGAGAGGTCAACAGATTAATTCAACATAGAAATTAAAATAAAAAAAGGTAATGAGGCTAGAAATCAAAATAAAAAAAAATAAAGAAAAAATAGAAGAAGAAAATAAAGAGTATAGAGAGGTCAACAGATTAATTCAATATAGAAATTAAAAAATTAAAATAAAAAAAGATAATGAGTCTAGAAATCAAAATAAAAAAAAGATAAAAAATGTAAAAAGGTCTACAGTTGATTAATTTAGAATTAATCTATTTGGTGGTTATTTATACCTAAGTAACCTAACTAATAGCCAATGTTTGATCTTAATTAATGAATGAATGGCAGTTATGTACCTGTGAATCTTGAGAACATGTTTAGCAAGTATGCTCGCACAGTACCTGATAAGCTTACACTTGGAGAGATTTGGGACATGACTGAAGGCAACAGAAATGCATTTGATCCATTTGGCTGGTATATGATTAATTAATCGTAGTCAATTATATATATGTTATGTTAATTAATTAATTAATGTTTTATATGTTTATTTGCAGGGCTGCTGCTAAATTTGAATGGGGGGTTCTGTATATTCTGGCAAGGGATGAGGATGGTTTCTTGTCTAAAGAGGCTGTGAGAAGATGCTATGATGGAAGTTTGTTTGAATACTGTGCTAAGATGAATGCAGGATATTATAATCATACTAAGATGGGTTGAAATATTTGTCTCTCTTGTATGGTATCAGAATGATAATAATTGACAAGTGAAATTTGTTTGTTTGTGAATTATGTTTCATAAATAAATCAGATTCTGCAGTTCAAGAAATTAAATTTGAGTTGGCTAGCTTTTTTGTCTTTTAAGCAACCAACCATGCCTAAAAATAAAGAATCTTAAAACAAAAATAGCTTATACACATTGAAATGTTGTTCATATAATGACATTCCTGTAATTCCAGCCAAGTTCAATGCATTGTCTGCTACAGATTCTGCAGATGCCTCTATCAAAACTAATTGTCCATAGCCGAAGCCTTTATAAATTTGATGAACTTGAGATCATACCAAAAGAGGACTCTTTACAATCATAATTCATAAATAATATAGTAACTGAAAAAAAAATAAAACCATATTAAAATTTATAAGCAAGCATAATTCACAAATAATATTTTAAAAATTTAAAAACCATATTAAAATAGAATAAATTTAGGCCTACATAAATAGAAATTTTGGGCATTCACTTTTAGTTATAATCAAATCTAATATTAATAAAAATGAGCAACATAATGGTGGGTTATTACTCTTCAGTGTTTCTAAAAATCCTTTAATATTTTGTTATATTTTTTTATTATTCTATCACAAAAGTATAACTATATTTTATTTGAAAATATATATATAAATATATAATTAGAGTTTAGTTAATGAAATTTTTTATTAAAAAAATGTAAAATTTAGATTTAGGGTAAATTTAGGGTCTCAAGGTATAATGTTTAATTTTTTTTATCCAAATTAATTTCTATAAAAAAATTGAAAAAGAAAAAAAAAAAAAAAGTACTAATTTGTCTCACAAGTGTAAGTGTTAGCTAGACTTCTCAAGTAGTTTAGATGCTGATTGAGTGATTGCCGCCGGCAAATCTCTTACAAGTTAACGCTGCTACACCCGCTGCCTGATTTCCACCATCCGCCGCTCCTTCTCCGCCGCCGGTAAATGCTTCTCTTCCCTTTTCTTTAGCTTAAACACTCAAAGTTCAGGCCTTCAAAGAATGCAATTCTTATTATAAGTGTCTTTAGCTTTGAATCTTGGCTATAGCCATAACCAGACTCAAAAACCCTAATAACTCTATAATTCACTATATGCTGCATAATCATGTTGACTCTTGATAAATCAAGATATGAGGATTTAGAATTGTTTGAAATTGTACAAAAAATTTGTAATTTTTAGGGTGTGGAGCATATATGATATAGAGAAGGGGCAGCTGAAGTTGTATTCTCTTTTGGAGATGGGAGAGATTTGGTGGTCTCTTTTGGGTGCTGCAATCCCTGTGGTTGTTGCAGGACAAGCTTTAAGGGTGAAGGCAAGGCATGCAGAAGAGCAGAAGTTGAAGGCTGCAAGGGGGAGAGAAAGGAGTTCTGATGAGATCTTTGTCTGTGAAAGGGTTTGCACTTCAAAGAGGATGTTGAAGAAGGTTGGGTCCTTCTCCAAGGACCCCATTCCTGATACCTGTGTCACTGTCTGTGGTGTCTCTGATCTTGATGCCTGTGCTGATGCGTGCGCGCGCACCGTTTGTGTTAACCAGCATCAAGTGCCTAATTGGAATGACATATGCCTCAGGAGGTGCCAGAGTGAATGCCTCAAACTCTCTTCTCAATCTTCTTAGGGGTTAGTTGCATTTTTTGCAATCAAATGTTTATGTATGTGTGCATGCTGAATTCTGTTTTGATGGTTAATATTTTGTTTGATCAGATTAACTCCGGAATGTCCTTTCTGGAAACTCTATGGAAATGCTAGTTGGGGTATAGTTAACTAGATTCTATTAGCTCATACTTCATACAGCATTAACTAAATCGGTGCATATCGTAGAAAGATTGAGTAAGACTTGATATGTTGTGGCTCTCAAAAAGCTGTTGAGCTCTTCGGGCTCTTACACGTTTAAAAAAATTGAATGTTTGTAAGTTCAGGACTAGCATACACAGTTTGTAGTAGAATAGGACATATAGTAGGTTTCATAAGGTATCTCTCAATAAATGATTCATAATATCATGTCTCAATTCCACCTGATGAACAGGGTAATGCTGCAGTTTAGTGTTTGTAAGGACTGCTTTCTCAGTGTTGATCTTTTAATGTTTCCATTTGTCCATATGAGACTTCTTGCAAAAGGTTTCCATTTCTAGGGACTGCCTTTGGAAGTTCCCACATCTTTGTTTCCAATTATTTTTCTTGTTTTGCTTTTGCCTTGGATTCTCCAATTTGTGGGAGTTCCAAAGTTTTATTTGTTAATTGGTTAAATTAGAGTATAATTCATATTTTTTAAAGTAGATTTCAAATCTATAGTAGCATTGCTGTGTGAAAAGAAGTCTTGATACTTTCCTCCTTGCCTCTTTTATTCCTCTTCAAAGAAAATGCACAAGATCCGAAGGAACATATGCAAACAAATAATAACAATATAACAATAGTCCTTAAAATGGTGCAACTCTTAGATGCTTCCAATGGTGAAGAAGTAATGCAGCTACAAATAGATCAATACATTAGGCAACATAGTACATTGGATTTGGAAGTTTAAATGTTCTTATGCCGCTTGGAGGCCCTTGAATGCTGCTGTATTGATCACCCAAAATTCCCCAAATGCGGTAGCCATTACTAACCAGTTGTTGTCTCACATCAGATTTGTATTTTCCCACTGATACTAACTCATTATCAGGTCCTCTGCATAGAGAAAAATAGAACAAAACAAGACCCAACAAATTATGAGGAGGAAAGAGAATACAGCAGTAATAGGAAAAGAGAGGAAGAGCTTGATTTATAGAACTAACCTCATGATAAGACTTGTCCAACCATAATAACCAACATTGACAAGGTTGTCAGTTGTAGCAGACCTTAGATGCTCCCTTCTTGCAGAAACCAAGATGATCTGAATTCCTCTGGATTTAAGAGAATTGAAAAGCTTCAATGAGTGGTCAAGAGCTTTGGCCTTGCTCTTGCTCATCCACTCTTCCAAGGATGTCAAATTTAGCTTCTTTCCCCTGTTGTCAATTGAAAAAAGGAGGCTTGTCTCTCAGAATAGTAGGGCATTAGAAACTAGAACAAAAAGATCACACAGAACTAGTGTTTATCAAACTCGAGTTAACTTATAAACTCATGAGTTAACTCGAGTTTGATTCGGGTGGTTTTTGAATTTACCCATATAGATTATCCTTGTAATAAGGAACTGTAGAAAGCAAAGTATCATCAATGTCAAAAATCCATGCATCTTTGCCATCTTTCTTTAGATTGCAG
>JASCZI010211543.1:109025-122276 GCA_036250425.1 Stylosanthes scabra
TACAACACTTTTTATGCTAGATTTATATTCATTTATTTTATCTTAATTTTTGTTTATTCACTTATTCATACATTAATTATAATTTTATTTGTACATCATCATTGTTATAAAAATAATTTTTATTAAAAATTTTATGAAATAAAATATAAATACTAAAACTTTTACTAATCACAAACTTATTTTTTATTTTTTTATCGAACTATGCAGATAAAATATTCTTTATTTTTGTAGAAAACTTTCTTCTAAGTTTTAATTAGTTTATATTTTTTATTTTATGTTAATTTTAATTTATAGTCACTTATTTATAAATTAACTATATTTTTATTTGTATATTATCATTAATATACATTTTTTATTAAATATTTATAAATTAAAATATAAACACTACTATAATTTTTATTAAACACAACTTATTTTTTATTTTTTATTTTTTATTTTTTCATGATTATATGATATTTACTAATATTATTTTTCAATAAATGTTTGCATGTTATGATATAGTAAGTATAAATAAATAATAAATTATTAAAATATAACAATAATAGTTATTTTAATATAAAATAATTAATATTGACTTTATATATTATACTTAAGTGATATTATTATACTTTGTAGATTTAGTACTTTATATTTAAAAGGCATTTTAAGGTCTACATTATAATATAATTATATTTTTATCTTTATTTTTATTTTATATATAATTTTATTATAAAACGGTTGAACCTTCGGTCGAACCGGTTAAACCTTTAAAACCTCTAACCGGTAGTTTGAACGGTTCGATGACCGGTCCGGTTTTCAGAACCTTGTTTTTTACTACTAGTCTAGTATTTCAACTTTCTGACTAAGATAAAGAGCCTTTTTTTCCTTTTGACTTGAATTTAATTTCGATATATAATAATAGTATTAAAAACTTGATACAATTATTTAACTATGTTTATATGTTTAGATAAATTTTTTAAATCATAAATTTAAAAATTATTAATTTTTATTAATATAATATAAAATAGAAGTTTATATAAAATTCTATCAGTATATAAAAAAAAATTATATTATTTTTATTATTATTATTAAAAAAAGTCTCATAGCCAAAGTATCTATATATATACAAACACTTCAAATTGAAACCAAATACAAACTCTTCAAATAATTAAGATAGATTGCTATGAGTTATTGTATAGTCATTAAGAGACACCAAAAAAAAAAATAGTATAGTAATTAAGGCATAAGGTGAGATTTAAATTTGAAATCCTGAAGAAACAAATCATGTTTTATGATTATATATACACCTTGAAGTGTACCTAGCTACCAAATTGCATTTATGCAATATTATTATAGTCCATTAATGAGAACTTAATTAGTAATTTAGCATAGTGCTTTAGTTATATATGCAAAAAAATTGAGGTGTATATTGTTTCCTTAAGTTGAAGGGCCCATTGAGGATCGTCAACTGAAATTCTCAGAAGTTGGTGAGACTCTGACAATTCATCACTTATTATATATGATCTTATATTAAAATTAAAAAAAAAAAAAGAGTGAGTTGTGCAATGTGTATTCCCACTTGCTAGCTAGTTGCTACTTCTTCATCATCATGATTCATGAATTCATGATCATGTATAATAGTAATAACACCAAGAAATTAAGAACCCTAATGGCTAATGCCTAATGTCCATCTATATATGTATCCACCTTCATTTCACAACATTGATGCCCCTCTGGACCCTCTCTCTCTCTCTCTCTTGTTCAAATAATGTCACTACAAAAAGAATTTGACTAGAATAAAATTTATCTTATAGCTGTTTTAATATCATAATTATGGTAATTTTTTTTAAAAAAAAAACTACTATAATATCCAAAATGACATTCAAAATTAGGGTATTTTTTTAAAATAGAAATATTACAAAATAACACAATTTATTATTTTAGCCAACAATTAGTTGTAAATATTCATTACTTACATGACGAGATAATAATAAAAACCAATGCAAATTTTAAACAAAAAAAATATTAGTGGTAAATAATTCTCAATAGAAGTAAGTATCATTGGAAAAAAGCTTATTTTCATACAAAATGACTATTATATTGGAAATATTTGTGAACAGTTTATAATGATTTTTTTTGGTACAAGTTTATAATGATTATCACCATTAAAAGTAGTTGTCATTAGCATTAAAATATTTATTATATATGAAATAGTTGTTTTGATTATTATTGTTTTATTTTACGGTAATACTAAATGTATCATTATACACATCTGTACACATCATTTGACAATACAGAAAAAATGTAAATATTAGCACATAAACATAAATTTTTCTATGCTAATATTTACATTTTTCTGTATTGCTAAATAATGTGTATAGGTGTATACGATAATACACATAGATTTATTCTTTATTTTAAACAACTACATGTATATTGTATCTTCATGTTGAGCTTTTTTAAGATCTGTTTTTTTTTTCCTGGTATTTTGTTTTACGAACATGCAGCAAGAATATATTTTGATAATTAACTCAAAAGATTGATATGTCAAAAGAATTTTTTCCATGCCACATGTTTGGAAAAAATCACAAAGAGAGATTGATGGCAGAGAAAAGGTATTCCTTTAATTTTTTATTATATATATATATATATATATATATTACTTAATTAGGCCATATAATTCTAAAAGGTAGAAGAATTAGATGCTATTTCTTTCAAAAGTTAACTCGTGACCTACCACTAATAGCTGCCATAGTAATTAAAAATTGAAATTAATATTAAATAATTAATTAGACAAACAAACCAAAATTTGATTAGGAGAGGCTATGAAATTCAAAGCCTCCATGTGCTTGTAACTTGAAAGGTTCTCGATCGGCTTGATTAGAAATTCTTCATAATATTATAATCTAACTATCTAATATTTTATTAGAGTGAGCTACCAATCCGGCCCCTGCCCATTTTCTTAAATGATGTCGCGGACCTTAACAATAAAAAATTACCACGGCGGTCCCCCTCCTTGCTCATCGTGACACAAGGCGGTCCATCCGTGAGTGGCATCGTCAAATTATAATGGAAGTGACTGACGTGTCACGTTAAGTCGATGACATGGCCGTTAACTGTCAACGTGGAAGGTTAGAAATGGTCAATGGTCGATTTGGCACACTCTAAATAAACACAAAAGGGGTCGATCTGTCTTAATTTGGTGAAAGTTAGGGATTTAAGTGGCATATTTTGAGATGGTAAGAGTTTGTTTCGTCTTATTTTATTGTTAAGATTGTGAGTAGTTACATTAATATTTCATTGATTAATGTTGCCTTTATGTTTATAATTACATTTACAAATCTGATTAGAGTATTGGGTTATTAGTTATGATCAATGCAATATCTTAGCTTTTATGTGCTTTTTGCCGCAAAGCATGAAATGACATTAGACGAAGGTAGTTTATGGTATTAAGATTAGTCTATCACCACAATTTTTTATGTTGTAGTGTGAAAAACCACAATATTATATGACTTTTATTATATATATGTATAGTTTTTTTTTGTTTAAAATCAATCAGGACCTATTGTATTAACATATAAGTGCAGCAATTGTATCAACAATAAACATATAGCAACAACATATATTGTAGTGTAATTTCTCTAGGCAATGAGGTTATATAATATTGATTAGCATTTGCACAAAGTAAAAAATTGACATATAAATTAGGTTAACTCACAACTGGATCCACATTGGCATTGGTAGTATCATCATTTGTCATTATAGGATCACCATACTGCTAAGAGATGTAGCAGTTAATTTAACAATAAAAAAACGAAACGAACCTTAACCATCTTAAAACATGCTGCTTAAACCCCTAACTTTTGTCAAATTAAGACAGATCGATCCCTTTTTTTTATTTGGAGTGTGTCAAATCGACCCCTGACCATTTCTAACCTTCCACATTGGTAGTTAACGGCCATGTCATCGACTTAACGGTGACACGTCAGCCACTTCCATTAGGATTTGACGATGCCACTCACAGAGAGGCCGCCTTGTGTCACGGCGAGCAGGGAAGGAGACTGCCGTAGTGGTTTTTTATTGTCAGGGCCCGTGATGTCTTTAAAAAAATAGACAGGGCCGGATTGGTAGTTCACTCGTTTTATTATATAAAATTTGCTGTACAAATTTAAATGGATTAATGCTGATAATCAGAATTCAATAGATTAGCTTAATTAATAATAATGAAAATATATAGTTTTAGACACACATTTTATTTACAGCTCATATTTTATTTATTTTTACATTTTTTAATAAAATCTCAATAATTTTTACTGTCTTGGACCTGACTAATAATATGTTAATTTTGAATTGCACAAAATCAATAATTGACATGCAACTCGATTAATAAACCCTAACTTAAATTATTATATTGGCATGCTCAAGAGTCTAGAGGTACATGCAATAACTATGATAGCTAGTCTTAACAATAATAAATCTTTCCTAATTGAACAAAAAGTGTATGTAAAGAAAAGTATTTATTTCCACTCATCATGAAACTATACAGATTATTAGATTATGATATGATTGACAAAGAAATGTTTATATATATCTTAATTAAGTCCGAGTCGTCTTTCCAACAACCAATTTGAAATTTGAAACAAATAGATAAAACATGGTTCATAGGAATGACCTAACTTGTTGGTTCCCCCTTACCATATATATATTCATAATTTCATATTCTGTGATATATTTTTGGTCCCATTCACAATAGCCTAATAATTTTATTTCTAGTAGTCCAAGTCTAATAGATATTTATATACAATAATATATTAATTTTCGTATGTGGAGGGATCAAATTTCAAACCAAAGACAACGATTTTTCAATATTAAACTACTATTCAAATAATCCATTTCAAAATACGTTCCTTTCAATTACAATTTAATAGTGAAAATGGCAATAAATCATAATGCACATACACTGATACACCATTATTTGTGTCATTTGTACGCATCAATAAAAACCAAAATCTTATCTAAGAAAATATTGAAAATTCAAAACACGTAATAATAATGAATGAAGTTCATTGAGAGAAGCTTCTCTTTGCGTGAAGTGTTGGTTTATTATTCTCCTTGATTGAAGTATATGGTGTCTGCCACTAATTATATGATCAAGCTTTAATTAGCATAAATTAAATCACCATGTTCGTATTGCCTTAATTAATTAATTAACAAATGACATGAATATTTTGGTTCATTACGAATGCAATGATGTGGATGCGAGTTTTGTGTATAGGTTTATGTATGAACATTATGTAGTCTACTAATAATTTGGTAATTTAATAACTAATAATTTTTATAAAACATGTAATAATAGAATATTTAAACTTGTTTATGATAGTATAATATTTTTTTATGAGATATCAAATATGTATGATTTTTTTTTTTGGTTATTTATTTTACAAATAGCAAGATTGTTTTACTTCTTGTCCAAACTTTCAATAAATAAGGTAAGAAAACTGAGTACATACAATGGAAAGGATTAAAAGTTGTTAGTACTGACATAAAGAAAAACACAATTAAGTTTTTTTTTTTTTTGGTATTAAAACACAATTAAGTTAGATGAAGCAAGGAGAAGGAGGCATGGACAAAAAATAAAGGTGCTGCCATGTTTGCCTTTTTGCCCTTGAGATTAAAATATACGTGTGTTAGATGAGATACACTAATTTCAAGGATTTAACCAGACAGTGATTAAGAAAATCGAAATGAAAACACGTTTTTTTTTGTTTTGTTTTTTTTTCATGACACAGTACACACTACTGCATTATGGAGGTTCACCATGATTTAGATTTTAGGGACATTTTCCCCCCTCTTTTTGATTACATTTGGGCCTGTGTTAAAAAAGATTTGGGCCCAAACCCAAATAAATTATATAAATGTAGGCCCAGACCCAATTTTTAACCCAATGGGAAAAGTGAGGATCTTAACCTGGAAAATATTCAGAGGAAGCCCCTTTTGTCTACCAAAAATAATTTTTTCAGAGGAATATCGATGAAGGTTTTCTTTTTTTAAGTCTTTTTATAATAATAATAATAATAATAATAATAATAATAATAATAATAATAATAAAAGAAGTGATGAAGTTACTATGGATGGATTGTTTGAACATGGAGTTGAGAGGTTCAAGTGATAGATTGATTAATAAAGGGAGAGAGGATTCACTAGTTAACAATAGAAGTTACTTCATATCTAAGACTTAAGGCAAGTGAAAGAAAAAAGCAATATAATTGGGCTTATGCCCTTTGATTGTAACCAAAACAAGTGAAAGTGTAGTCCCTTAGTATTAATTACGACAAAGAAACTACATGAATGAGCTCCTCTAGCATGTGGAGTCAACTCAGATATATCAATTTTGTGATTAATACAACTTGTGATTCTTAGTAGTACTTACAAGTAATGAGAGGAAGATATTCTCTGCAAAAATGTATACACTTGCTTACTTTTCTATATATATATTTGTGTGTGCTAATTCTTCTTCTTCTTCATCTTCTTCCTTTTATTTGTATAGTATAATCATCAGGACCCCTATTATTCAGTTTCCTCAATCCATGGAGCAGAATTCTGGAGTGGGATCAGGGCCCTTTTTTAAAATAAAATAAAAAAAAAAAACTCTACAGAAGCTAAAAATTGTAGGTGTACTAGTCAAACTATTTTTTTTTCTTTTTCTATTTTTGTTTTAGTCAAATCCAGGACTGAATGGAATAGTTGCATTTGAAGGAGTTCACTCCACTGATATGAGCAAAGATATCTGAGGAATCAACCATATCATCTTCTTCTTTCACAACTACCTGCTTTGTTCAAAAGATGAAAAATTAAAGGCCTGTTGGTTAGATTGTGGAATCATGCCAATAATTCAGAAAAGTTGCTAAGTGATAGAGAATTTTTTTTCTTTTCAAGTAAAAGTGATTTTTGTCTGTAATTGATTATGGGAGTGAAGTGAATGACTAAACATTGTCTATCAAAAAGTCAAGATCATTTTTTTTTTTTTACATTGCCAGGAATAGATTCTAATTCAAAGTTGAACAAAAAAGTGTGCTGTTATTGGCCTTAATAATTGAATGTGCTCCAGCATCTAGGGAATCTTACTTCTTCTTCATCTTCTTCTTCATGATTGCTACTAGCAGGTCTATGAGTATCTCCAAAGCCATCATTCTTTGCAAACCTTCCTCGAACACGAGGCCGGCTATCCGCCAAAGTTTTGCGGCAGGCATACTGCGTATTTAATTTCCATGCACTGTCAGTTGAAACTTTGCGAAATATGCAGGAAGATATGCATCTTCCAAATTCATATATATAACATGATGATAATGATGATAAATGTTCTTAGACATAAGAGTACCTTAATTTTCTTGCTAAAGTTTCTTTCATTTCTTTTCTTCATGTATCTGTGAATCTTTTCTTTCCTTTGCTCAACAGAAAGTTTCCCAACCTTGAAGCTAGAGTCCTCCAAGTTTGAGATTTCTGGTGCCAAGTTGGCAGAACCCCCACCTCCAGCTACTAGTTGCTGACTCTCAGTACTAAGTGCCTGGCCAAGAAATTACAAATAAACATAAAGGGAAAAACATGCCAATAAGCTACTATGAAGCTGGTCTTTTCTAATAACTATGCTGTTTTTAATTTTTATTGGTAATTTCTGTTGAAAGAAGTGATTCCTTTCCTGCTATTTGTCCAAGTTTGTGCTACATTTTAGAGGTGACATTCTAAAGGGACTTATATGCTAGCAAGCCACTGTTATGATGGATATGGGGCATGATTCTATCTTATGTGGGGTATCAGCTTCTTAGAAATTTGAAGACTATGCTCTTTTGCAAAATTTCCACCAGTAATAAAGCCTCTCCTTAATTGTTATTCCCTCAGTTCCCTTTATGGTACATATTTTGGGCCAATGTACTTTAGGACTTGAGGATGTATCAAAAGGAAACAATGACAAACTAAGAACATGTTTAGAACATCAGGCTAATTTCCAGAAAAGTTAAAAAGCAGCAAGTTATCTAGACAATTTTCTTTGAATCTTGGACTTATTTTGCATCATGTCCGAATCTTTTGGCTTGTTGATTTGATTGTTAACATAAAGAAACGAAGCAAAATTTAACAGCAGTTTGAGAATAAGCCATACCTGAAGCTCTTGAGGGTTAAACACTCTCTGAATTGAATCTGTACAATAAATTCCACCATTTTCTCCTTGGTATTCCAGGTCTGGTCTCTGAAGCTCAGAGCCAAGAAGCATGCTGCCGGTGAACAAAGCGGCACGGTCGGCTGACAAGGCGGTGGCCAGAGGACCACCAGGAGGCATGTAAGGTGGTGGAATTCCAGCAGGGTTGAGATAAGAGCAAGAAGGAGAAGAAGGGTTGAGAGTGACATAAGAAGGGACAGCAGAAGAAATGCAATCCTCTTCAAAAACAGAAGGCAATTGAGGAGCCCCCATTAGAGGAGGTGGTGCAACAATACTAGTGTCAGTGGGATACTGTGAGAAGCCCTCCACAACTGAACATGCTGCTAGCTGCTGCATCTGATGTTGGTGGTGATGATGATGCATAGAAGCAAAATCAAACTGTTCTTGATGCTGGTTTGTTGTGACTGGGAACAATGGTGGAACATTGAAAGCTGCAGGTGAAGATGAGAAATCTATGGAGGCAGAGATGTCATTGTCAAGCTCTTCTTGAGAGTCAAAGATGATTGAGAGGTTACTACTGTTGGTTGTGTTGTTGTTGGTGGTGGTGGTGCTACTTGGGGTGTTGACACTGTTATTGCTATTATTGCTGTTGCTATTGTTGTTATTGTTATTGTTATTGAACTTGTTTTCTACTTCTAATGCTAGAGACATGTTTGTTGCATATGAGGAATTCTCTTCATAGCAACAATTGGAGCTTGAAGTAACCTCAGAGTTCTGAAGTGCTTCTGGGAACAAATCAGAGTCACATAGCTCAAAAATTCTAGCACTAATTGGGCTTGAAATTTCATCCTGCAGCCAGTGAAGCAAGAGCAATGTGAATAACATGGCTGCTGATAAATATCAGTTGTTAAGCACACATACACTCAGAATAATTGTATTAGACTTTTATATATAAAAAAACAAGCAGAATAGAAGAATGATTCTACATTAAATTTTTTATATTATGAGAATGAACCCAATTCCTCTTGCTGATATTGATAGAAATGAGATTGTTCTGATAACATAGCAATCTCCTAGTTTGAACTTTCAAAAGATAATATTCTCTAATCAGTCTAAGCTTTATTTTATTGCATGTCTTCATCTTCAAATAGTGAGCATTCTAAAAAGTGATGAGTAACATTGCACACCAATAATATCAGATATATATGTTCATCATTACAAGTCCTTTTCTACAAGAGGGGAAGGAAAATGCACAAAAATCAGCAGAGGGCTATTTCTGCATACAAATCTTGTTAGTTGCATGATGGTCCAGTGATAGGTTGTATTTATATTTGGTCATAAAAGGACAACAAATTGTCCAAAAGGGTTGGCTATTTTGGGGCTATTTTTCATGGAAAAGGATGTGAATCTATGCCTTCATGTGAACAATGTGACATGCAAGAAGCTAAGGTACCAAATGTTTGTACCCTATACAGTTGTGCATGTTGATTATGCTTCAATGACAAATGAAAAGGACAGCTCCACAAGTGTTTATAACACATTGAAAGGATTCAAAAGTGAACTGATGAAATAAAAAGAATTATAATGTTTGAGTGAAAAGCCACACCAAAATTTAATAAAAGATTATAAATTAGATCTTTTAAAAAACATTTTCTAAGGACATATATTCCACAATAATAGAATGCTATCTTCAATTGGCTGTCCACTATGCATAATGAATGAGATTATGATGCAGTTAACAATTTGGCCTTCTCTTAGAAAATGACATTTTGATTGTCCTGGATTGGATAGGATAAAATCTCAGAGCCAATGCAAGTTCTTATTATAGAAGAATCAATATTCGTTCCTATTGCCACAGTCAAAGAAGCATTATTATATGCTTACATTCTTCCATGCAAATTGACATTGAAGCATGGAATTAGAAAGCAAAAAGAAGAAAAAGAATTTGAGAAGAAATGGCTTCTAGGCTTCTCGAATGGCTAATTTATTAAGAGTGGTACTAATAGTTTCTTTCTTAGCTCCGGGAATATCGCCATTAAGGAAAAGGGAGAGGGGAATAATAATAATAACATTCACACATTGATTCAACAATCAAGCTTCTTATTGCATTGCAATAATAATAATTTCATTCCATGATCACATTTAACAAGATCATCAATTCCATAAGAAAAAAACACAAATCCACGTAGAAATTAAAGAAACAAAAATGAAAACATTTTGGTTTAAGAGACATATACAAAACCTACAACAACACATGCATTATTCAATGAGAACATATAACAAACACCATGCATGCATGCATGGATCAAGAGAAGAACATAATGGTTTGAAGGGCATTACAATGGGAAGTTGTTGCTCCACTTTTGGTGGCAATGGCTGATCATAAACATCCTGCAACATGTTGTATTAATTAAAAATAATATTATCCTAAATTAATCAATGTGAAATTGTTCCTACAATAATAATGATAGTAAGATAATAATAACTGGGTGGTGGTGGTGTTGATGGGGCACAACACATGTGAAAGGAACAAGAACAACATCACTCCATTAAGGAGGAGAGAAGATAGAGAAGGGAATTGAAGTTGTGAATGAAAATAGTTTAAGATAGATAGAGAGTAATTAAAATTAATGAAAGTAATTAAAATGAAATTAGTTATGAGAAATGCATGATTAGTGTTGGGAATTAATATATGAAGGGTTTCTAAAAGAAGGGGGTTTGTGACGCAGTTGGAGAGGTCAGCCTGGCACTCTCGTTCGTCAACGCGAACCTCACGCTAAGCCATGAACGTGACCACACACACTCCCTGCATGATTGCCACGTGGCATTCTTGGAATTTTGGTTGACCTACTACCAAGCCTTTTACATGGATATATACGTACTCTCATGCATCTTATTAGTTATTACTACCTACATAATTATTATTATTATTTTTATTATTGAATTGATTTTTCACATTTTTCTTGTTTTCCCTTTTGGTTTGGGTCACATGTACTAATAATTAGTAGTTTTGCTCTAACACATGCTGTAATTGGATTTTTATATCTAAGGAAGGAGTCACGTAAGGATTTTGACTGTTAGAATTTAGATCCATAGTTTAAGAAGTCTCTTAACAGATTTATTTGCTACTTCTGACTTCGTATATTAACTTTTTTTTTCCCCTCAAAAATGCTATTTATTACGCTTACCATCAAAATTAGTCATCACTTATTTATATATAAATATATATAGTTTAATTTATTTATAATTTATATTTTATATTTCAATATATATATTATATACCAAAGGATAATTTTATTGTATACTTAACATAATTTTTTGTTTTTATTTAAAAAGCAAAAAAGAAAAATACTCTTTATTATAACTAAGACAAAGTTAGTAATATAATTTAGTCTCTATACGATTAATGCGATATTGGTTTAATTTATAAAATGAATGTGATCCTTGAAGAATTAATTTATGTGTATCATTGTATATATCTGTACACATCGTTTAGCAACACAAAAAAATATAATATTAGCACAGAAAAAGTGCTAATATTTACATTCTTCAATGTCGTTAAACGATGTATATATGAATGTGTACAATGGTACATCTAGTATTATCGGTTCTTGAATATGTCATTGAAAATAAACTAACTCAACATTTTTTTTAATACTCAAGATGCACAAGAAATTTTAAAATATAAACCTAGAAAAAGATGGATGTAGTTAACATTGTCTTCTTTTATTTCTTGACAATCATTTTAATACTAGAAAACAACAAATATTAGAAAATAAATATTTTATCCTTAGAAAAAATATACATAAGATGTATAGAAAATTCGATGCATATAACATTTTTTTATTGCTAACCATACATATATGATTGAAAGTGCATATTTTTATAGAGCCAACATAATTCATATTGATCAAATGAGGTACGCATGAAAGTAGCCATTAAGACTTAAGAGGTGAGCTTAGGCATAATTTGAACACTCCTATTTTTAATATATATATATTCTTTGAATTATTTCCATATTGTGAGACAAAATATCTTGCTCTGTAGAGGAAAAATGTATGTATTTGAGAAATGAGAAATATTACTTGCGTGTGGATATATTCCTAAAATAAGAACATCATTTAAATCGAAAGCATACCCTAACGAAAATAAATAGAAAGAAAGTAGCCAACTTTGTTAATGAATGTTATCTAGTTTTTTGGTGCATGATAGGTCTTATCTCTAGTGATAAACATTAAACAAAGAACATAGCTTTTCCTAAAATAGAAGAGCTCATACTAGTAGATCATATCCTACGAGACTTTGTAAACCCTAATTCCTAATATTAGTTGAACTAAAGACATTGCATAAATTCATACTTCATATATTTTAGAGGTTTGACTTTTGACTATTAGTGCCAATGCCATGCTGCATTTGCATGTTATCATTGGGGGAATAAATCCTCTTAATTTTAAAAGTCCCATTATGTATAGTTTTTAAATATTATTGTAGGACCCTTGACGTTGTTGGGGCACAACTCTAATAGATTCTCTTAATTAAAAAAAAGTCCTATTATTGTAGGACCCTTGAAGTGGGGCCCAATTTCCCTCATTTCTCTCATTTACCTTAAAAATGGAGAGGCAGATTATGATATTTGCTATTTATTTGTGTTTACATTTTAGGTGAAACACATCATTGTATGTCATGTGATTTAGGATAGTATTGCTAGTTGCCACAAGTACAAATGTTTAGTTTTATAATCAATCAACTCATAATAATTCATATAGCAAATTACCATTAAGTGAAATTGATACATGATTACAAAGATAGACGAGTACAATCATGAATTATATGAATTACCTTTTTTTTCATTTGTCTTTTAAATTGTCTTCAAATAATCTGAATATTTTTAACTACTTTACACCAACAAAATTGAATTGCCTTTGTCATTTGTCTAAATGAACTTATCAATGTTACACCTAGACTTGTAGCTAATGCCATGGGAAACCAAGTATTGAATGCAAATGCTGCTTTGTCTCTTAGTAGCTTTGAGTGAATAGATTCATCCTTTGCATGCTACTCTACAACCTTCATTTCTTGACCTTTCCAGCTTCCACAAACCCAAACATTTTCTTTGCAAA
>JASCZI010211544.1:0-20344 GCA_036250425.1 Stylosanthes scabra
AGTAACATATTTGTGTGCATTTTAGCTTTATATTTGGGTGGAGTATAGCTTTATATTTGTGTGCATTTTACAGCAACAGCAGCAGCAGCGACAACAACAACAACAATGACAACGACAGCAACAACAACAACAAAGACGAAGAAAAAGTTGTAGACATGAAAGAAGAAGACGGCGAAGAAATTGCAGACATGAAAGAAGAAGAAGAAGATGATGATGATGATGATGACAACGACGGTGGAGGAAGAGGATGACGATGATGATGACGACAAAGGAGGAAGAAGAAGTCGATGACGATGAAGGCAGAGAAGAAGAAGAAGGCGTTGATGAAGCGCGTGAAACACGCGCTTGTGATGAGAGTGGGGGTGATATTATTAACTTGCTTGGTTTTCCACTTGGTTAATCAAAACCACTTGTTTAAATAGCATGATTGAATAGACACTATCCAATCTCAAAAAATAACGTACATCGGTATAACTTAGTGTTCCAGTGTTGAGCCTATTCTTTAAAATAAAATGGTTCATCAGATTGGGCGAACGCGTTATTTAACAATTTGCAATGCTATACTCTCACAAAGTAAATAAAAAAATTAAATTTTTCATCAATCATGTATATCAAATTAAATAAATGAATTACTAGTCACCAAAAAAAATAAATGAATTACTAATATTGTTAGGGTTCATTATTTTATGTTTCTTACGGTATTTTTTTAATTAAAATTTATTTATATCATTATAATTATTAATCGAGTTAGTAAAAAAAACACGCATTATCCAATCTCAGAAAATAATGTACGTCGGTATAACTTAATGTTCCCGTGTTGAGTCTATACTTTAAAATAAAAGGGTTTATCAGATTTGGTGAACGGATTATTTAACAATTCGGCAATGCTATAGTCTCACAATGTACATAAATAAATTAAATTTTTCATCAATCATGTATATCAAATTAAATAAATGAATTACTAATATTGTTAGCGTTCATTATTTTTTGTTTCTTAACATATTTCCTTAATTAAAATTTATTTATATCATTACGATTATTAATCGAGTTAGTCTAAATAAAACCCATGATCCAATCTTAGAAAATAACTGTAACTTAGTGTTGTCGTGTTGAGCCTGGACTTTAAAATAAAATGATTCATCAGATTGGGCGAACGAGTTATTTAACAATTCAGCAATGCTTTTTTTTAAACAGAATAATCAATTAAACCAACTCTGACTCTCTGAGATAATAACGTATGTCAACTTAACTTAGTATTCCTGTGTTATGCCATTATTTTAAGATACAACGATTTACCACATCAGACAAATGATTTAGGTAATCTCGTAATATATAAACTCAATATGTAATTTATTTTATTTGATCAATATCATAAATTAATGAATCTTGTTTTCTTTAGATAAATTAACTCTTTTATTTAAGTTTTACACACATTGAATAATGTTAAACACAATTTATATAGGATTATTAAATTAAAAATGATATTTATTAAATATTTAAATATTTGTATCTATATTTTTTCTAATTTTTAACAAATATAAATAATACTATATATTTATAATATTAATTTAATAATTATGTTTAAAATATCTAAAATAATATATTAATAAATCATTCGAATCTAATATTTTTATATTTATTTTATTTCTTATTTCTAACTTATTTAGGTTACTATACATCAATTTATTTATTTATTAAATTTTTTATTCAAAATTAATATTTAATTAAATTATTTGTTTTGATAAATTATCAATATTAATACAAATTTATACTATAATTAATCTTTTGATTATACACTTATTTCATGTATTGATCTTATTAATTAAAATGTTCATTATAAATCATTATTTCGACCTAAATTCTTAAGTAATAGACATCGATAGCTTACTCAGCATTTTAGTCTTTTACTTGAAAATATCTATTTTTTAGTCAAATATTTAGTTATCAATTTTTCTCATATATTTATGCCGTATAATTATATCTTATTATTATTCTATTTTATCCATCATTTGTCTCTGCTGCATAATATTATTTATTTTGTGATACATACTATTATATTCCAACAATGGATTACTATAAAATTTTAAAAAATATATCATCAAAATTAAAAATACATAAAAACCATATTCAAAATTCCTTTAACATTTAACATATTAAAGCAAAAAATACTTTGCTAATTTAAATTAATATTTATAATATTACTATTGATGATAATAAATACATTAATAATGAATTTTTTTAAATATATATTGAATTTTCGTCACCATACATATCACTTTTCCGTGCTTGGCACCGGTCATTCCACATTTGCACTAGTAAAGATTTACTTGGTGTACAATGGTCTGTTGACTAGCTTTTGGAAAATACAAGCCGCCCTTGGCTTTATTTGATCCATAGTCAAAGTGTCAAACAAAATATCATAACTCGAAGTTTCGAACCCTGACTAATTTTTATTATATAATTATTATTACTATGACCATCTTTGTGACAAGAGCATTGCAATTGCTAGTGCAAAATGGAGCATTCAACTTCAACCCTTCAAAATGATGATTGGGAAAGAGAGCTTAAGGCTTTTGATGATTCCAAAGCCGGTGTGAAAGGACTAGTTGACAAAGGTGTAACCAAAATCCCTCAGATTTTCAATGCATTCAATGATGATACCCCAAGCGAAACATCACCACCTCAAGAGTTTGATCTTCAGATTCCGGTGATAGATCTTGGATTCGATAATGGCGGTGTCCGACGAAGAGACATCGTTGACAAGGTTCGCGATGCCTCCGAAAAGTTTGGATTTTTTCAAGTTGTGAATCATGGGATCCCCAAAGAAATCCTTGATGAGATGAAAGAAGGAGTCCGTAGGTTTCATGAAGAGCCATATGATGTGAAAAAAGAATATTATAGCCGTGATAGGTCAAAGAAAGTGAAATTTTCAAGTAATTTTGATCTATATCAAGCAAAAACAGCAAACTGGAGAGATACTTTGTTTTGTAACATGGCTCCAGAGCCACCACAACCTAATGAATTTCCAACAGCTTGCAGGTATATATGATCAACTATACTTTACACTCCTTTCCTCTCTCTTGTCAAAATCCCCCTTGATTTTTTAAGACTCTATTTTCCACCTCTGCAAAAGCATTCTCAAAAATATTTTAAGGAATATGAGAGATGCATATTAAATTTTAATATACAAATAGAATTTCTGTATTTTAAAATAGGATAAAAAAAACAAAAAAATTATACTATTTTTCTTTAAAAGCCGCAAATGGTTTTTGTATTTAACAAACTATTTTATGTATTTAATTCAAAATTTTGTAAGAATATTTGGATAACTATTCAGAAAAATATATACAAAAAATCTAACCAAAATTCAATCTCTAGAAAATTTTTATTATTTTTTAAAAATTATTGACAAAAGCATAAAAAGTTTCATTTAGGGTAATACCGCCAAATTTGTATGTTTTTTGAACCTTATGTGTGTATTTTTGCGTAATGTGAATGAAAAACTGCAAATTATATTGATTTACGCATGTGTATAGGTGTTTTTCGCAAATTGATAGAATATCATAAACTTGACTTGTTAAGTTGTTAGTCAACTATTGCAAATGAAACAAGTAATACATTTTCTCGGTTTCTCCGACTTGTTAGAGGTTTTCTGTTTTTGTTCTTGAACAGGGACATCACAATTTGTTATTCAGAACATGTTAGGAAACTGGGCCTTACCATATTGGAGTTGCTGTCGGAGGCTTTGGGCCTAAAGCCCAAACACTTGGAAGAGATGGAGTGCATGAAAGGGCAGTTTATATTGTGCCATTATTATCCAGCATGTCCAGAACCTGATAAAACAATTGGAGCCAAAGTACACACTGACCCAACTTTCTTCACTATTCTTCTCCAAGACCACATTGGTGGCCTCCAAGTTCTTCATCAAAACCATTGGATTGATGTAAAGCCTGTGGAGGGAGCTTTAGTCATTAATATGGGAGACCTAATTCAGGTCAGTACTTATTTTGTTAGTTTCATATATTTAGAAATCAATAGACTTAATAGCATCCAACTCATGGTATCCGTAAATTTAATTGAATTAAGGAAAATACTAGATTTTGTAACTTACATAATAAACATCCAAGTTATATACGAAACTACATATAAGAAAATTTTGGTCCTTTACAATTTTTTATTCACTAAGAGTCTATTAGAATTATTCTTATATGATAGAACGGATCCTCCATCCCTTGTCTTGAAAGGAGACTAATTTGACGTATTATAATATTGGGCAAGTTACTGTACTACACTAGACAGTAACCTATATTACCAGATTACACTGAAATCAGATAAATGATCATATTGTTTCGTTTCACATTTCTATGGAATCCGTGGCACCCTGAAGTTAATTAACCAATCCGTGGCACCCTGCCACGGATTCTTCTGTTTTTCCATGAAAATGCACTGGATCCGTGGCAGTGTGCCACGGATTCAATTTGATATTTTAAGAGAAGCAGAATCCGTGGCACCCTACCACGGATTCAAGTTAGCGGATCCCAGCACTATAAATAGGAGGTTTAGGGAGGGTTCATTTGATTTATTTGTGTGAGTGATGGCTGAGGAAGATAGTTTTCTTGCTTTGGTTCACCATGATGGTGAGATTAAACACAGTTCACAAGAGGGAGTTAAGTTCACAAGTAAAATCCAACCAATGTGTTTATCACGCCGAGAACTCGTTTGTCAGATCTTTAGCGTAACATCCAACGGAAGATCTGTTCGAACGGGAGGAAGTGTATTGGAATGATACATTATCGCATTCCCATTTCTGTTGTGGCTCAGGGGGTAATGTATGGCAGTTTTGCCATCCAAGCTGATGAGGATCTGCAGGTTTTGTTTCGCTGCAGGAGCCAGATCCTAGAGGTGCGAACCACCGAGCTGTTTGTGGAAATGCTTGCTCCACATGCGAGTTCAGGTGGTTCTACTCCGGGTCAACATTCTGCCAATGTTGCCGGGCCATCCCGCCGTGCGATCCAAGTCGAACTAGAGGCGTAGCTCGTCGCATCCCCGACGTTCGGAATATATAATGAGGCAGAAGCAGGTGACCTTGTGGCTGATTTAGGGGATATCGTTACAGGGGCGCCGCAAGCTTTATGCGCTCCGCCTGTCCAGAGAGTGCCAGATCCTGGTGTGGAGGAGGCATTACGGGCCGATTACTCTGATGAGGAACCACCATTCATAGAGGGTGACAGTGACGACGACAGCGGCCCCGTTTCGAATCAACAGGGTGGTGCATCTAGTTCAGGAACGCACCAATATCCTCCTCACTTGTCGACCCTGAACTTGGATGTACTATCGGGTCCTGGGTGAGTCAGGGCGAGTCAAGCAGCGGCACTCAGGGCTCTCAAGGTCCAACAACCAAGCTGAATTTTAGATTGGACAGACATTCGTAGACAAGGAAGTTGCGGTCCTTGCCGTTAAGAACTACAGCATCCGTCGTGGGGTCAATTATAGGGTGATAGAGTCAGATCATGCAAAGTACCTCGGACGGTGCAAGCAATTCGGGTAGGGGTGTAATTGGCTCATTCGATTGACACTCCGGAAGCGGAAGGGTGTGTGGGAAGTGCGGATGTACAACGGACCGCACACTTGTTTGGTCAGCCAGTTTTCCAGCGATCACAGGAAGCTGGATTACCATGTCATATGCGATTTCATATTGCCATTGATCAGGGCAGATGCTGCTGTGTCCATCAAGGTGCTCCAAACCGCCACCGAGTCCAGTTACAGCTTTCTTCCCAGTTATAGGAAGACTTGGAAGGCGAAAGAGAAAGCCATCGCCCAGATATATGGGGATTGGGATGAGTCATATGCAGAGATACCTCGATGGATTCTGGGGGTCCAGCTCACCATGCCGGGCAGTGTGGCGATTTTGAAGACTTGTCCTATAACGAAGTGTACTTTCACCGTCTATCTTGGACATTCCCTCCGTGTGTGGAAGCGTTCAAGCATTGCAAGCCTCTTATCAGCATTGACGGCACCCATCTGTATGGGAAGTATGCGGGCCATCTCTTGTTGGCAATTGCTCAGGACGGGAAGTCGAACATACTCCCACTTGCATTTGCTCTAGTTGAAGGAGAGAACACAGAGTCATGGAAGTTTTTTCTGACTCATCTCCGGGCACATGTGACACCGCAGCCGGGTATACTGGTTTTGAGCGAGAGGCACACCGGGAACAAGGCTACTTGTGAAGATCCTGCTTGTGGGTGGCTACCTCCTTCAGCCTACCGTGATTTCTGTGCACGGCATGTAGCTGCGAACTTTGCTTTGAAGTTCAAGTCGGTCGCAGCCAAGCAGCTCCTTATGAATGCCGCCCATGCGAAGAGCGAAGTTGATTTCGATTACTGGCATGGCTTGTTGGTGGCTGAGGACAGGAGGATGGGTGTGTGGACCAGTAAGATGGAGAAGGGGCTTTGGACTCAGTACATAGACGGTGGTCGGAGGTTTGGTCACATGACGACCAACATTTCCGAGTGTATTAACTCTATTCTTAAGGGTACTCGGAACCTCCTCATGACGGCTTTGGTGAAGTCCACATACCTCCGACTTGCTGAGCTTTGGGTTAGGAGAGGAAAAGATGCAGAGGCACAGCTTGGAGCAGGGCACCAGTTCAGTCAGACGTTGCTGGGTGCCATGGAGAAGAACATCAAGGATTCTAGGTGCTTTGCTGTGACTCAGTTTGATCGTCACAGCTCTGAGTTTGAGGTCACACAGATCAGCCCTACGGGAGGCTTTTCACTGGGCAACTACCGTGTCTCACTGGTCAACATGACATGTGACTGCGGATATTTCCAGGCACTACATTATCCATGCATGCACGCTGCTACTTGTTGTGCCCACGCTCGATTGGAATGGGGTGCCTACATGTATGACGTGTATCGCATGTCAGAGGTCTTCGACGTATACCGGCTGCACTTTGCACCTCCCATACCGGAGGGATACTGGCCTCCCTATGGCGGCCCCATAGTCATTCCTGATTCGAACATGAGGAGAGCAGGGGCGGGTCAGCCACGGACGATTCGGATCAGGACTACAATTGATGACGCCGACCCAAACTGACCTCGACGCTGCGGTCTGTGTAGGCAGACGGGCCACACCCGGAAGACTTGTCCTCAGAGATGTTCCACGGCTGGTGATGCTGTTTAGAGTTTAGGGTTAGTCAGGTGTTTAATTTTATGCTCTTTCCTTTTCATGTTCAGTAGGATTAGGGTCTGTTTCTATTTGTGTCGTTCATGAAATGGATTATGTATGAAATCATTTGAATTCAGATATGTATCCATTTATGCCGCTGTTGTTTCTATGCTATCATCTCGTTGTCACAAAGTCATCTAAAAAACAACAAAACATAATTCAATCGCAACAAAGTCACATTTTAAATGAACATTTATCACGCTTTGTTTTCATTCACAAACAACAAATTCAAATTATCGGAAACTAACAAAATCATAATTTGTCATCATACATCGTAAAAGTACAATTTAGTTACATTTTGACGGTAAATAAAAGTTAGAGCGTAAATATTGACCTTGTACATACATACTATTTTCATAACACCGTAGAGACCATTTCTTAGATGCCTCCTACGGAGCTTGTGTTGGACCGATGGACTGAGGTGGTCATATCTCAGCCCTGGCCTTTTCATGGAGAATGCGGTGAGGTACTTTAAATCATCGGATGTTCACGAGGACTATCACTATTTAAAGTATCTCCGGCAAGTCTCCTTTCTTAATTGCCTAATCCACCCATTCCCAAACGGATCAATCTGTGCATGCTCGCGGAACCACATCCAAACAACTCATCTATTTCATTCGAATCACATGTCACAATCCTACCTCTACCATCTCACCGTCACCCCTTTCCTTGAGCTCACGATGTCCCTAAACCTCTTATTTATAGTGTTGAGATCCGCCAACTTGAATCCAGGGTGCCACGGATTCTGCTTCTCTTAAAACATCAAACTGAATCTGTGGCAGGGTGCCACGGATCCAGTGCATTTTCATGCAAAAACAGAAGAATCCGTGGCACCCTGCCACGGATTGGTGAATTCACTTCAGGGTGCCACGGATTCTATAGAAATGTGGAACGGAGCAATATGATCATTTATCTGGTTTCAGTGTAATCTGGTAATATAGGTTTCTATCTAATGTAGTACAGTAACTTGCCCAATAATATTATTTTAGTATCTAATTATCTTATAACAAAATTTGTTAAAAGCTTTTTATTTATGCATATTAAAACAGAGTCAATTTATTTAATAGGAGTAATTTTCGAAAGCTTTTAAAGAATAAAATTGTTTCGAGACCTAATCTAAAATTTGAGTATCAATTTAGGTGTTTACTCTAAATTATAACAAAGGAACAAGCTCTATATTGTAACAAAATAAAATTGCAACCATACGTTAGAATAAATAATGGATTCCAATTTCTTAGCTAACACTCTCGGAGATACTTGGTTTTAATTCAACAGAGTGTCATTTTCATTATTGTGATTTTAAAGATTGAAAATATAATTAACGGCTAAAGCAAAGTCACTGACACATCAAAAGAGAAAATAGAAGTATACGCCTGCTATATACTTTTATTTTATTATTCTAGAATCTAGATACATGCTCAACAATATACAAGGATTATGTTTAATTTTTCAGCTTATCAGCAATGACAAATTCAAGAGTGTGAAGCACAGAGTTTTAGCAAACAGCGTAGGACCAAGGATTTCAGTAGCATGCTTCTTCACCACTCTTCGGAATGAATCGGATAGAGTTTATGGTCCCATAAAAGATTTGTTGTCTAAAGATAATCCTCCAATTTACAAGGAAACAACTGTCAGAGATTTTAATATTCAATTCAATTCAAAACTTGGAGCCTCCTCCACGCTTGAATATTTAAGGATTTGAAGAACCCTTCCATCTTCGTTCTGTGTGTTAGTTTTTGGTTTTTCTACCCAAAAGATAGAGATTTCTTAGGTGGTGAAAGTATCTAATGGATTTCTAAGGTTTCAAGTGTTACCTCTAAAATAAAAGAAATATAGATATATATTAGAAATAACTACAGCCACATATTTAAAATTTTTTTTCATAATCTTTAAAGAACTACTAAATACTTTTACCACCATAAACAAAATTCCGAAAAGATATATATATAGCTAGCTAAAGTATAATCTTAATATATAGTGTGTGGTTGTTATATTATATATATATTCTGTTTGATTTTCCATTTGTCGTATTGTAATATGTTTGATTTGATATCAAATAAACTTACATTTGCCAATTAGCCTCAATTGGTGTAGTTATGTAGGTTAGTGATCCCCTTCCCCTTGTCCCAGGGCTCGACCCTCCATTGTACCAAAAGAAAATAAACTTACATTAGAAAAGTTTTGTACGTGATTATAAATATTTTAAAAAAAAGGTGTGTGGTTGTTTTATCGCCTCGTAAAGCTTTGCTGCCCTTTGCACATCTGGTGAAGATCGAAAATTCTAAACTAGGTCTGGTCTTGATGCTTTATGTTTTTTTTTTTTTGGCAGGTGGATTGGAAAGCCCCCAATCTTAGACATATCGTGTATTATTTATGTATTACACACTCACACACACTACATGGATATACACATTATGGGTTCCTCACTACCTCCAGTGAGTATCGAATTCGGGTGCAGCTTTGTGTGAGACCAAGGTTCTTTCTGTTGTATAAAATTATTTGTGTTTCAAACTTTAATGGTTATAAGATAAAATAAATAAATGCTCATGGAAAATATTACCGTTAGTGGAACGTTAGTATGTAAGTTTGATAATATATTTATATGGCTATAACTGTTGAAAGTCATAATGAGTAATAATGATGGTTGAATAATGAGCAACGGCTACACTCATAATTTTATTATTATTATTAAATCTTTTCTTCTCCTGAGACACACATATATGCCTATATATATATAACCATATACATCAATACAAATTGTACAACAATCATTCTTGTCATTAGCATCAATTCTCTCTCACTCCCTTAATTTCCCATTCTTTCTCTGTGTATGGTCCGCAAGCTTTTCTTGCATTCTTGTCATATACTAATAAAATTTAATTAAGAGAAGATCGAGGTAGTGCTGCTCCAAGTGTTCCGAGAATATTGGTGTGGATTGTATTCTTGATGATCCACGTCTAATCCTGGAGAATTTTCGTCGAAGCCATTCCACCTACGGGTAGGGCGGTAATAAATCCTTAAGGATAGTGCCTAGCACGATTCATGGTAAACTCGTTCTAATATTTTTTATTTTATTTGTCTACTAAATTTTGTTTATATTTAAAGTAGCTAAAATATTATTTTGGAAGCTTATGTTCCAACACTTTCCACTTGGCTACGGGCCTCCTGCATGCTTTATGTTTATTGGTCCTCGTCTTTTATGTATTTTTTTTGTGGGTGGTTGATTTGATTTTTCTTTATGATTTCTGATATTTAGAAAATGATGTTAGTTATTCATGAGGGATGGTGCATAGTGGCAGATCTATGGGAAAGCAAAAGTCACCTGCAAAATTCCATGCATGTAGTACAATAGGTAACTACAACAATGAGGAGGTAAAAATCTTTACATGAAAAGCTAAATTTTCAAAGGAAATAACAACACTTTTATACATATTAAAATTTAACAATTTAATTTATCATCTAATGATCAAAATAAAAAATCTTCATATAAAGACAATTTTAAAATTTTTATTGTAGTATTCGCCAATATCATATAACATAGCTCATTCAACAATTGGAGTGCCATACACAAATTTAAACCGGTGTGTCTACTTTGTGCAGTTCTCATAGAATATAGTGGAGCATGACGAGGTTGCAGCACATCAAGTGGTTAAGGTGAGATCGGAGTGCTGGTGGTAGTGTTGATGGGAGCGATGATGGCAGTGGTAGATTAGAGATTGGTGGCTGAAGAAAAATTAGAGTTGAGACTTGGGGTTGAGTTAGGTTAGAATAGAGGATAATCTTGGAATTATAAATTATTTTTTAAGGGTTTGGATAGTTTTATAAAGAGAAGTCCATCTTTTATGGGTATAAGATTAGATTTGTTTTTCTTTACGGATAGATTTATTGGCATTTTGAATATTCATAGTAGAAATGATAATTTATCCAAATTATTACTATGGTGATCATCATAGTTCAAATACGATACCAACGTAATAAGAGATGCGGTAATTCCATAACTATGACACTGAGCAAATTATTAAAGCAATCAAGGAAATATCATTCGAGAATTGTCTCAAGAAAAAATGTATCTCTATGAAGTGGAGATTACTAGTCTTAATTTATTTCAAATATAGGAAATATCTATTTATGGAGAATATGCGGTTATTATTGTTTTGCATTGTGATGATATCTTTTCTAAATTTGTTCACTTTTTGATCCCCTATATTTACAACGTGAACATGACTTGATTTCTAAGAAAGAAACTCTCAATCGATCTTGGGGAGTACATCACTTGGCTATTTCAAATTGCATGACTTAGGCTTAGTTTGGTAAAAGTTTTCGAAGAAGTACAAGCCCCTTACTTTGTGTGCAGTAAATAAAAAAAAAATCATGTGTTTGTCTTTACAACTTTTAAAAGATGGAGGAAAGTTTTTCAAAGATAGTTTGTTTTTATCAAAATTAACAAATCTAATATAACCATGTAATAATAAATATCCAAATCTATTCTAATTAAGGCTAATTTATTTATATAAAACAAAATAAATACTAAATAAACATGGTGAGTATCTTGTTATGAGTATAAATATAAATTATTTTAAAAATATATATTTGTTAATATAAAATTTAAATTATTTATTTTAAATAATCTAATTAATATTATCTTAGATAATTTTTTTAGAATTTAAAAAATTAAACAGTAGAGCTAATAAATAGAAGAAGGAGCCAAATAATAAAATTTTAGAAAAAAATTTTATTAAAATTAAAAGGCATTAAATAAAGTTTGTCATACTTGACACTTCACACATATGTGCAAAATCATGATCAGAGCAAGCTTGAAACTTGAAGGTTCTAAGAGAAGTGAAACCAGTGAAAATGGAATAAGAATGTAGAATTTCTCATTGATGAAAATGAATAGGAAAAACCTGATTAACTATACATCACCTCTACCTTTTATCCCAGCAGTGTAGTGTTAAATATAACTAACTACAAAATAGAACTAGAGCTAGCTGAGTGATAATGTAACAAACTTGCCACATAAGTCATCTAAATAACTAACTAAATAAATCACATTATGCAGAACTTGCATCAAAAAAACATTAGTAGTGAAAGCTCCTAGAAGTAAGGCTTTGGTGAGAAAATCTGCTAATTGGTCTTTACTGCTAACAAGCATGAGATGAATAAGACCAGAGAGAAGTTTTTCACGCATGATGTGACAATCTACGTCAATATGCTTCAATCTCTCATGAAAGATGGGATTATGAGCTGTGTGAATTGCAGATTGATTGTCGCTGAATACAGTGATTGGTTTCTGAGGTGGCATGCTAAGAAAGTTCATTAGAAATGAAAGCCATCTTGATTCACATGTGGCTGCTGCAAGTGATCTATATTCCGCCTCAGCAGAAGATCAGGCAACTGTGGTCTGCTTTTTACTCTTCCAACTAATCAAAGCCTTTCCAAGCATAAAGCAATAACCCGAAATAGATATTTTAGTGTCTGAACATGTAGCCCAATCAGCAACAGCGAAGCCTGAAATGTGTAGATTCGAAATAGAAGGAAAGAGTAAACCCTGAGACGACCTCCCTTTGAGATACTTCAAGACCCGAAAAGCTGCATCCAAATGTGCAGTTGCTGCACAATCTAGAAACTAGCTTAACCTTCCCACTGCGTATGATATATCTGGCCTGGTATTAGTGAGGTAAAGCAGTCTTCCAACAAGTTGTGTATAAATTTTAAAATCTGACAATGGTGTTCCTGATTCTTTAAAATTTTTTTGCATCCTGGTGTAGTCCATTGGAGTGGAGATAAGCTTGCACTCAAGGTATCCAAAGTTCTTAAGCAAATCTATGGTGTACTTGCGCTGGTAGATCTGAATCTCAACAATTGAGTGTACAACTTCAATGCCAATAAAGTATTTTAGATCACCAAGATCCTTAATCTTGAACTTAGCATCGAAAATGCTTTTGATGTCATTGATTTCAATAATAACATCTCCTGTCAAAACCAAATCATCAACATAAACTAATATAGCAGTGAAGCCTTCTATTCTCCTTTTAACAAAAGTGGGTGATCATCATGACATTTGTTATATCCAGCATCAAGTAACGTTTGAGCCAATTTGATATTCCACAACCTACTAGCTTGCTTCAAACCATAGAGAGACTTTTGCAATTTGCAAACAAGTCCTGGTTTGGATAAAGGTAATCCGGGTGGTGGTTTCATGTATACTGCCTTTTCCAAATCTCCATGAAGAAAAGTTGTATTCATGTTAAGTTGTTTGAGATGCCATCCCTTAGCAACTGCAATTGCTAACACAACTCGCAAAGTAGTCATTTTAACTACTGGACTGAAGGTATCTACATAATCCACTCCTTGAACCTGAGTGAATCCGTTTGTAACTAGCCTAGCTTTGTGCCTCTCTATGGAGCCATCCGGATTGAATTTCACCATAAACACCCACTTATAACCAAATAGCCTTCATGCCCTTTGGAAGTTCAATGAGCTGCAGGTTTGATTTTGATATAGATAATTCAATTCTACTTGAATTGCATCTCGCCAGGAAGGTTCAAGAACAAAATCATAAGTACTAAGTTCGGAGTTGGCCAAAATAGCAAGAGAAAGTGATCTGTATTTTGGGTTCAGTTTTTGAAAATATAAACAATGAGAGAATGGATATAGAACATGAAATGAGGTACCATTTGCACTTGTGTCACTCATCACACAATGGTATTCTTCTAGATAAGAAGGAGGCTTCCTATTTCGAATATATCTTTTGGTAGTAATATCAAGTGTTTGCAATGGATGAGCATTGTGTGAAGATGAAGATTCATGTGATTCAATAAAAGCTAAGTGATCATGTTGTGAATCAAGTGCTATATGCTCGTGCAAATGAGTATGAGAATGAGATGGTTCTACTTCTAGCGCAGATGGTGATGCAATAATTGGTGTGCCAAAATACTCATATATGAATGGATCATTGCATGATGACATAGTGCATGGTAATTTATTTGGCATGATTGATGCAACGGGTACAATGAAAGGAAACTGATCTTCACAAAATGAGACATTACGCGAAAGAAAAATTTCTTTAATTTTTAAATCAATTAGTCTTACCCTTTGTGTCTTCCTTAAGGCCTAAAAAAGATGATTTTCTTTCTCTATGATCCAATTTGGACCTAGATGCTATGAGTGTGCTTTCATAGACTAAGCACCCAAAAACCTTTAGATTTGAAATGCCAGCAAGTGTACCATGAAGTATCTCGTAAGGATTTTCATTTTTCAAACTTGAGCCCTATTCATAATGTGAACTGCATGTGCTACTGCAAAATTCCAGTACATTTAGGAACATTTGATTGGAACAATAAAGCCCTTGTGATGTTTAATATTTGTTGGTGTTTTCTCTTAACAATCCCATTTTGTTGTGGAGTTTCTACACAAGATGTTTGATGCATAATTCTACTTGTGGAAAAATTGGATTTAAGAGAGAATTCTGAACCGTTATCTGTCCTTATACATTTTACTTGTTTTTCAAACTGAAGTTTTGCATAGTTAACAAAATTATGCACAATTTGAGATGCCTCTGATTTTGTTTTGATAAAATAAATCCATGTAAATTCGCTCTTTCCATCTAGAACTGTGAGAAAATATTTGTGACCTGCAATTGAAAAAATTGCCAAAGATCCCCAAATGTCCATATGAATTAAATCAAAATAAGAATTTATTTCTGTTAGATTGATAGGTAGCTTTTGTTGCCTTGCAAGTTAACATGAGTCACATGGCATATCAGCATTATTACAATCAATAAAATCATAGGATCTTTTTCATGATATTCATTTTATTCAATGGTAAATGAGCTAGTCTAAAATTTCAGATATTGTTGATGCTGGATGTACTATTGACTTGATTAATTTATACCATTGAGAGCTTTCTGTCCAAAACAGAAGCAAAACATTTTGGTTGATTACTTAGTGTATAGAGACCATCACCACATTTAGAAATTTCAATCATCTTCGATGTGACCTGATCTTGTATCTCACAGTGTTCATCATCTATTAGTAATTGGCATTTTAAATCTGATGTCAATTTTCAAACCGAAATTAATTTGAAATCAAAATCTAGTATATATAATACCTTTTGTAAATAGAACCGATCAGTGAACATAACAGTGCCTATTATCTCACTTATTGTCTCAGCTACTTTAAGCATCTTTACTGTTATGGGTTCTTTCCTTTTAAAAGTTTAGAATTCCTTTTATATTAAATGTAACATGGTCTGTTGCCCCTAAGTCAATGACCCAGGTTGCAGGTTTTGGTTTAGAAAAATTTAGAATTTGGAGCTAAATTGTAACAACATGCTTTTACCTTGGCCAAAACTTTGGATGGTGTTTGCCAAAACCTGACTAGTACTATGAGTCTGCTATTGAGTCCCCTTCCCTTTGATCAGTTCCAACAAGGCTGATCTTTGCTCTAAAGTAAAATCAGAACTGTGCATTCCATTGGCTTTTGGGAACAAGGTGACTGAGATTGTTTGTCACTGAAATTATCATCATTCTCTTCAGTGAAAATTTGATTTGCGACTACATTGTATTGTTATCTCTTCAAATTTGGAGGATAATCGTGTTTCTTGTAGCACACGTCTTTTTTGTGTCCTTGCTTTCCACAATATGAACGTATCATTTTGCTTTTCCCTTTGCCACTTGAATTATTTCTTCCACGACCTCTCCCTCATCCTCTACTAGATAAGGAATTTGATGAATGTGAGGAAGAGTTACCATTAGATGAAAGTAGCAATATCTTTGCACTGTTTGTGCAATTTAACTGTCCCTCATGTTGTGTCAACATAGAGAACCCAGCGTCTACATTAAGTAAGGGAGTCAACAGCATGATTTGTGACCTCACTGTAGAATATTGTTCTTTCAATTCTCGCAGCAGTCGAGTAACTTGATCTTCATCTTTGGACTTTCTCATTTTGGCCAAACCACAAGAACACTTTTTAGTGCAGTTAACGTAGCAAGGAATTTGCTGAACATTGTTTAATTCCTCCCAAATTTGTTTCAGCTTTGTGAAATAAGCTGTGATATTAAGATCCCTTTGTCTAATTGCAAACAATCCCTCTTGTAATTCAGCAACCCTGAACATGTCACCTTGGCAGTACCTATGCTTTAGGTCATCCCATAAGTCAGCAGCAACATTATTACAAGCAACACTCTCAAGAATATCAGGACTTAGTGAACTATTTATCCATGAAACTAGATAATTGTTGCATCGTTCCCATGCATGAAAGTTCATATCACCTAATTCCGGTCTCTTAAGTGTACGATCAATGAATTTGTGTTTGTTCTTGTATCTAATAGCTCTTTACATTGTGCGACTCTAACTACCATAATTACTAGGAGTAAGAATTGTTTGAACGATCGATGTACTTGGATTTTTTTCAGAATGAATGAAGTAAGGACTTGTTGGATCTTGAATTAGATTGTTGTTCTTAGCTATAAGCTGGTTCAGAAGATGTGCCAATACGTGTAATTGCATTGTGCCACTATGAGTGTTTAAGCCACCTTCCGAAGATCGATTTCCCATTCGATGATCCGTCATTAAAAATAAATGAATCTAAGTGCATCAAAGATTCAGATCTTCCTCTCTGTGATTCATTGATTGGAAACTATTTTGCTTCAATTAGTGTATGAATCGGTGAAGCAAACAAGATCTCATCAATCTCTTTGGCATGAATCCAGATAAGAGAAACAAAAAAATTAGGTGTGCAAAATACGAGAAGTGAGAAGGATTCGTGACAGATAATGAAGTTCTTCGCAATTTCTCTAATTCGAACCTATAACAGCTTACTCTCCACGCTCATCGCACGATGTGCAAAATCATGATCAGAGTAAGCTTGAAACTGGAAGGTTCTATGAGAAGTGAAACCATAGAAAATGGGAGAAGAATGTAGAACTTCTCATTGATGAAAATGAAATGGGAAAACCTAATTAACTATACATTACCTCTGCTTTTTATACCAACATTGTAGTGTTTAAAATAACTAACTACAAAACAGAGTTAGAGGTAACTTAGTGAGAATGTAACAAACATGTCATATAAGCCATCTAAATAACTAACTAAATAAGGAAAAGTATAGGTAACCAATAATTTTCTAACCATCAAATCAGCCAACAAAAATAGAACATCTGTAACCACTGTTTATAAAACATCCACAATGAAAGTCATAAAACATCCAAAACCTAAAGCAACCATCAATTTTTTTATAAATAGATTATTTATTCTCTTTGCAAAATTACATACCTAATCATGTTAATTATAGGATATAATTAGATGGAATTCATGTGCCAGTAATTCTTTCTTTTGAAGACCAAATTCAATTTATTGGCAGAAAGGAAATTCCAACCTAAAATATTACGGCTGATGAGGAGGTTTTTGATGATAATTTCATGTTTAAAAGGATACCCTCATCAACACTTTTTTCACATATTTGCTAGTGATTGACCAAGGTTTTCCATCTCTTGCATAATTATGTCCTTAATTGATGCTTCCAAGTATGTAAATTGTTTGAATCTTCTCCCACTTGGTGCCTTGATGTGTGTGCTAGTGAATTTCAGGCCCAAAGCGTAGAGGAAGAGCCCAAGGTAAGCTAAGAAGAACAAGAGAAGCAAGGAGAATGGACAAAAAGCCAAAAATAGCCCAATCCAGCGTTGACCGCGCGCCCGCGCCCTCCCTTCCTTAATATGGAAGATTTCGTTGGTGGCGCGCCCGCCGACCCATATGGTGCGCCCGCACCACCCCATTTCGTAACGCCCAAGAAGACAAGGACATCGCGCACCCGCGCGGCGGCGGCAGAACTCACTTAAATGAAGGCTATTTTGGGGATTTCACTTTTCCGGGCCAAGGCCCATCCATTTCTCAAGCCCAATTCGACCTATATGGGGGAGGAACAGCTGAATCACAACACACATTCTCTCATTTCATCAATTTTAGCCTTAGAATAGTTTAAGGAGATTTTTGGGAGAGTTCTCCATCTCTCTCATTTTCTCTAGTTTTCTCTTCTTTGTTCTTCACCTCTAGGAACCCCATTACCAACCAAAATCTTCTTACTACTTGTTTTGTTGATACTTGTTCTCTTTAATTAATGCAATTCTAGTTTCTCCTTTTATTTTGCTTTCCTTTATATATTGCAATTTCTAGTTTGTGTTTATACTCTTTTATGATTCTCTTGCTCTTGGTTGTTGATCTAATTGTTGATTTGCTCTATTGGTTCTATTGTTAGTTTATTTTCCATACTTGCTACCAGGGGCGGATCCAGAAAGCTAATCATGCGGGGGCCGAAAATATAATGAGCTCGACTCACGTTTCAACTCGACTCATTAATCAGTAAATAATTAGTAATTTTATATAAATAGATTATAACTTATATATTAAAAACATGTTCGTCATCTATTATTCTTTTAATAAAATAAACAAAGCTATTACAATTTAAATATAATAGAAATAAAAACTAATATATTATTATCATATATTTAACAAATATGAATACATAATTATGTATTAATATAAATAATTATCATAAGTAATATATATAAAATTACTAAACTTAAGCTTTAACATATCATCCTAAATTTAGGCTCAAACTCAATGCTTTATAATATTTCAAGAGCTTAGCTTATGGAGTTATTATTGAGTCAAGCTCAAGTGAGACTCGGTTTTCAATCCTAATCGAAATTATACAAATATAAAACATAATCTACCAATATAAGTTATATAATCTAAAATATATTACAAAATTATACCTATATAATAAATTTATATCATCATAGAATTAAATCAATTAATTGATGATAATAGAATATTTATTAGATTTTTTTTATTATTAATTGTCATTTAGCTATTAAAATTAAATAATATTTAAATTAAACTTTCACTTATATTTAATAATTTAGTTATTAATGTAAACATTTTTTAAATACAAATAAAATTATATGATATATAATAACTTTTATACATTACATATACATACAAAAATACTACTACTAACGCTTTTTTCCAAAAGCTTGGGGGCGAAGGCCCACTCTTACCCCTCTTGTATCCATCCCTGCTTGCTACCATGTCTCTGTTTCTTGCCTATAAAGTGTTTGATGTTTTGTTTACTTTAATTATGGAGTATTGATCTTGTGCTATGGTCATGGGTTGAGATGTGGATGACCCTAGCCACTAGTCCCTAAGGAAAAGGATGGGTTAATCCTTGGGTTGATACCGTTCTGTAGACGCCAGGTTTTCGCTAGTGAGAGTGAGTCCTTAATGAGGTGAACATGGAGGATTTATCCATGTTCCAAAGACCTAGGACCGTTGCACTAGAAGATGAGAAGCCTGGGACTTATGGTAAAGTGTGGCTCCGCGGGTTACGTGACAACCATCTATAATTGGGATTAGTAGTGATCATGGGGACACATGATATCTTGATCCATGGCCTAGCACCCTTTTTATCAGTTTCTCTCTATATCTCACTTTTAATTTCCATGATATCTTGTTTTCAAAGGATAAGGGAATCCCAGATTAACCTTGTTGCGGCGCCTCGGGTGGAGCGCTCATCAACGGCTGCATGTAATTTTGATATGAAATTTACTTATGTTTTGGTGTGTTGGTAATGGATAGCTCATGATACAAGAGAATTCTTATATGCAATTGATACACTTCAGTTAAACTTTTCAAAGCCTCCACCAAGTTATACTTCATTATCTTTTAACCTAAATTATAAAATAATGCAAGGTATATTCTATTTCTTATCATGTACTCTTTGAATGAATTGATAATACATAGGTAAATACTATTTAATAGATGCAGGCTATCCAGAAAAATAGGTTATCTAGGACCTTACAAAGGGAAGACATATCATTTTCCTGAATTTCGTCGTGTTAATGGACCTTCTGAATACCACGAGATATTTAATTATGCACATTCTTCACTCAAAAGTGTAATAGAACATAAATTTAGAGTTTGGAAGAAGAGGTGGAAGATTTTACGAGATATGTGATGGGGTCTGATCTCGGCAAGTGCACCGAATCGTTCAAGTAATACCACGGTGAAGTGGGTATCGTTCCCACGAGGAATAAAGGACCAAGCAATACTATCTTTTA
>JASCZI010211544.1:42493-58616 GCA_036250425.1 Stylosanthes scabra
GCCTATGTGCCTATATACTTGATTTACTTGCTCTTCTTGTATATTTCTTGTATGATGACCCTTGGGATTAGGTAGATATCAGAGTTAAGCTTGGGGCGCTTGTTCCGTACTGAGAACCCCATGAATTTGTGGTTCTCACTCCGTTGTTGTTGAAATATTTCAGATGCAGGTGGAGACTAGCGGTCCGGTTTGCTTGGCTAGAGCTATGGAGGGCTTGGCTTTAGCTCATCTTGTTATTAACTAGTGTTTAGTTAGAGAGTGCTTTTGTTGTATGTGTAATAATTAGATGAGAGATGAATAGTTGTACTTTGTTTATACTTGTGGGTCGTGTACTGAGATCAGATACCTTTACTCTGTTTGGTTAACGCTGCGCTACTCTACGACACGTAATTATTATCTATATGTTTGAATTGGCTCCTAGATTATGTCTTTCTTCTATTCTTCAGAGTATTGTCTTGGTTACCCTCACGTATCGAATTTGTAAATACCTTGAGTTCCACCGGCTCAGACTTAAGTTGTGTGGTGGAAGCTCAGGGTGTTACAAACCCTTACCTCAAATTGATGTTCCCAAGCTTTCTAATCCACAAAACCACTTCACAAACACCTAATAAACATCAAGAACGTGAATATTTCGAGCATGATGAGGGGATGGGCAGAATTGATGTTCATGAGGCAAGGTGGAGTTCTACTTTGAATTTGAGGCCAAGAACTTGGATTATGAACCTTGGAAGTGTGTGCAACTTGAATCCTAAACCAAAAATAAAAGAAAATCAACCATGAGTTCAAGCTCATCATGGCCGAAATTATAGTGAAGAGAAGAAGGAAATTTTGATCTCAAATCAAGAAAATAATACCACCATTAGAATCGGAATGAAAAACGGAGTCAGATTATCAGTTCAGAATTTTGATCGGAGTTACGGATCGTCAGGAACTTGAAGCTTTCATCAAGAACATCAATGGTGGTTTTTGGAAAGTGGGAATAGTGAGGGAGAGAGAGAAGGGTTCGAAATTTAGAGGGGAGAGAGAGAAAAATGGGTTGCTTGGGGGCTAAGTCATTGAAAAAGGTGATGTGACATACTGTTGCCTCAAACCAGGTAATATTTGACCACTTGTTTTTACTTTTCTTGCTCAAATAGCTTAGAATCAATGTAAATGACATTGAGACTAGCGGATTCCTGGCCCAAGATTCCCTACGAAGCTGGCCCGGCTCCGCAAAGCGGCCCGAGATTTGAAACGGAGCGAATCCCTAACTCGGGTGACTTTTCGTCATCCGTTTCTAACAGAGTTTTACTTTCCCTGTAAGGCTACCATTCTGTCATCCAGCATGTCAGTACATGAGTCGACTTCAAGGTTCGGGCCGGCCTTGAGGTTGTCGAGGCGAAGTTGCGCCGAATCGGTTGCTTTTGACGCTTCGCGACTTAACCCCGGTTCAACTCCGGTTCACTTGGGTGGTCCGATTTAATGGGGTAACCAACCCATGGATCACTTGGTCAAGCGATCAACTGGTCTTGACCAGTCAACGCCGGTCAACCACCGGTCAACGCCGGTCAAAGTTGGTCAACGGCGGTCAACTTTTATTTTTAGCTCTGCCTCGTCACAAGAAGTCAAACGCCTATACACGGATTTCGCGAATTTGGACCACAGAAAATTCTGCAGGCCAATCTACAAGCAATTACAAAGAAAATACTAAATAAATAGAAAAGCACTGTTAATAATAGTAAAACTACTGTTAGTAACAAGTGGGGTGTTACAAGTGCCATTGGAAATAAATGAAGCAATCATCCACTAACTAAAGTGCTTCAATCTTGCAAAACTCTTCAATGGTAATTGATACGCTCCGATCTCGGCAAGTGCACCGAATCGTACAAGTAATACCACGGTGAAGTGGGTATCGTTCCACGAGGAATAAAGGACCAAGCAATACTATCTATCAATTATTCTAATCAGATCAAAATAAAACCTTGAGAGAATGTTGGTGTGTAGCTCGAAAATAATAAGAACAAAGAACAAAAAATTACTTGAGATTAATGTGATGGAATGAGATGTTAAGAGCTTCGGATATGTTTTTCCCTTGAGGGCCAATGCATACATTCGAATACTAATTCTAGGTTCTCAGTTATAAAGCACAACAAATCTAGTATAACTAAGCCCTAATCTCTTAGAAACTTAGTTTCTATCTACCTAATCAAAAGCTAATCTCTTAGTCAATCAATCAAATAAATAGATGAATATCTAAATCAGATTCTAATCATTATGAGTCTCAAAAGTGATCCTAGATTAGATTAAATGTCACTCTATCCAAACTAGTTCTAATACAATTTTAACCCATAGAATTATTAGTTGCATAACAATTAACTTGACTATCTCTAGTTAGACTTAATTGATTATGTGATTCAATTTCCAGCTAGCATAAACTAATAGATCTCTCAATCTAATTAATCTAGCCCTAGACAAGTTAAGAACACCTCTCAGTGATTCTAAACTATTAGGATGAAGAACAGAAAATTAAATCATGCATAGAAGATAACTGAAAATACCTCAATGAATTAATAAACGAATGTACATAGTGACTACCTCATGCTGGGTGAACAGAGCTCCTCACCCTTAACAATGGAGTAGTTTAGCCTTGCATAATAAAAACTAAAACCTAAAATTGAAGTAAAGTGTGCTGAGATGATCTCTGTACTGAGATCAATCTTTTTTATATCCTAATCTAAAATCAACTAACAAATCAATTCAAATTCAAATCTAAACTAATCTTATCTTATTCTAATCCTAATCTTATCTCCTAAAATTACAAGACCTTATCTTCTTCTCTTAATTTTCAATCAATCTTCTCTTTAATTTTCCAATTACGCCCTTAATTGATGAGTGTAATTGATGCCCAAAAGACCTTAAATTGGAATGAATTTGAACAGCTCCAGGATTTGGTGGTTAAGCTCTCACGTACAACGTGTGATCCTCCATGTATAACGTGGAGGCTCTGTCTAATTTGGCTTCCTTTAGTTTGGTTCCCATGTATGACGTAGGAGAGCTCACGTATAACGTGGGCTCTTTGTTGAGTTTCACGCATTTCAGCTTCTTGCCCACGTATGACGTTGTGATGCCCACGTATAACGTGGGCTCACTGTCTAATTGTGGGTTTCAACTTCAAATACCCACGTTTGACGTGGAGAACTGGCGTATGGCGTGGGAGCTACTGGGTGTAATTCTTCAATGTTTTGAGCTTCTTTTCATTCTCCTTTCTTCAATCTCTCTCAAATGATCTTCAATCACCTAAAACTCTTAGTGAATTTCTCTAAAATACAAACACAACTCAAAGAACATCAATTTTGTTTGATTGATCAATTAATAACAATAATTCACAAAGAATATCATAATTGTTAAGAGAAATTGAGACTAAAAACAACCAAAGATATACACGCATTAGTAATGTCTGCCAAGTTTTATATCATTATTGATGGTTTTCACTAACAAATTATTTATTTTATTTTATTCATTAAAGTTAAGTTTGAAACATAAATAAATTATACAATCCCCACATGTTTCAAAACTTAGAGATTTAGAAGAACTAAAATAGATTCGAGAAATATTTTGCATTAATGGAGTATCCAAAACGGATTTGAACTTTACTTTAGGTCGAGTGGGTGACAACCCAATAGAAGCGTAATAGAGTAAACTCTTTGAACCCTATACTTCTGAGATAACGGTTGGAGCACGTTCACAAGTCCACAAAATAATATCTTAGGTAATGTTGCTCCGGGCGGTTTGCACTATAATGGCCATGTGCTATATCCTGGTAACATGAGAGCTCTAGAGTTTAATGTCCAAACTCATAGGAGACGGCTCCATCTCCGCTCTCAATTTTTCATGATTATCCATCAAGGGTATGCTACAGAAAACATCCCCACCCCCACATTTTTGGGCAGAAAACAACAACGCACCATAACTGCATAAATACTGTCATACATCATAGGGAGGAACTCATCACCAAACAACTCATATGTATGACGGAAAACAAAGAAGCGACAGTATCCCTTAAAACTATATGACTTGATTGACCACATTGAACCATCTTCATGGATTGTTCAATCAGATTGGTTGGGTATCAATAATACAATTTTACTCAATGCACATTAGTCTCATCCCCCTCGATGTTTCACTTACTAGCGTCCTAGTAAGTCGCTTCGTCAAAGGATCAGCCAAGTTCTTTTCTGATCTTAAAAAATCCATGGATATCACACAACCTTCAATTAGTTGTCTCACAATATTATGCCGCATTCTTATACGTCGGCTCTTACTATTATATATTTTATTCTTTGTTCTTACAATTGCAGCTTGACTGTCACAATGCATAGTCACAGATGTATCTGTTTTATTCCACAGTGGTATATCCACTAATAAATCTCTTAGCCATTTGGCTTCAGTTGCTACCTTCTATAAGGCTATAAATTCTGATTCCATAGTGGATCTGGCAATACAAGTTTGCTTGGTAGATTTCCAAGAGACTGCTCCACCCGCTAACATAAACACAAAACCACTAGTAGACTTTATCTCTTCAGAATAAGAAATTCAATTTGCATCAGTATACCCTTCTAGTACAGAGGGATAACCTGAATATATCATACCATAATTTATAGTTCCTTTTAAATATCTCATAATTCTAACTAAAACAATCCAATGATCTTTTTTAGGATTATGAGTATATCTGCCCAATCTATTTACAGCATATACAATATCAGGTCTAGTGCAATTCATCAAATACATCAAGCTACCAATTATACGAGCATATTCAACTTGAGAAACATTTTCACCTTTATGCTTAAACAAATGTAAACTTGAGTCATATGGTGTAGATAAAAGTTTGCAATCATCATATCCAAATTTCTTAAGCATGTTTTCAACATAATGAGATTGAGAAAATATAAAACTCTCATTTTTTTTCTTATTATCTTTAATCCAAGAATAACGTTTGCAATACCCATATCTTTAATATCAAATTAAGGAGATAAAAAACTTTTAGTTTCATTAACTTTCTCTAAACATGTTCCAAATATCAACAAATCATTAACATATACATAAACAATTACACCAACACCATCATTAAATTTGCTATACATACATTTATCAGATCCATTAGTCACAAACTCATTTGAAAGCATGACTTGATCAAATTTCTCATGCCATTGTTTAGGAGCTTGCTTTAAACCATAAAGAGATTTAACTAATTTACATACCTTGGCCTCTTTACCTTTTACTACACAATCTTCAGGTAATCCATGTAGATTTCTTCATCAAGGTCTCCAATTAGAAATGCAGTTTTCACATCCATTTGATGCACAATAAATTTGAATATAGATACAATGGCCAATAAAACTCTAATAGATAAAATTCTAGCAACAGGAGCATATGTATCAAAGTAATTTACATCTTTTGTTGTTTGTAACCTTTCAGCTACTAATCTAGCTTTATATTTATCAATACTTCCATCCAGTTTTAATCTATTATACATATATAATTATACAACCAAAATGTGTCACATGGCACTCTCTCATTACAATTAAAATTAAATTTTTCCTCCAAAATTAAGGAGCTCTCTCATTTCTTCTCTTCCTATCTTGTTTGTCTATCCCCCTCATCAATTTAACAACCAAATTGTGCCACATGACACTCTCTCATCACAATTGAAATTAAATTTTTCCCTCCAAAATTAAGGAGCTTTCTCCTTTCTCTTTTCTCCTCTTCCTATCATCTTTCTATATCTCCCTACTCAATTTAACAATCAAATTGTGGCACATGGCACTCTCTCATTACAATTAAAATTAAATTTTTTCCTCCAAAATTAAGGAGTTTTCTCCTTTCTCCTTTTTCCTCTTCATATCCTCTTCCTTTCTCCCTCCTCAATTTAACAACCAGAATGTACCCCATGACACTCTCTCATTGCAATTGAAATTAAATCTTTCCCTCCAAAATTAAGAAACTATATCCTTCCTCCTATTCTTATCCTCTTTCTCTATCTCCCTCCTTAATTTAACAACTAAAATGTGCCACAGGGCACTCTCTCATTACAATTGAAATTAAATTTTTTTCTCCAAAATTAAGAGTTATCTCCTTCCTCTTCTCCATATCCTCATTCTCTATCCCCTTCCTTAATTTTCCAACCAAAATGTGGCACATGTCACTTTCTCATTATAATTGAATTAAAATCTTTACCTCCAAAATTAAGGAGCTTTCCTCTTCCTCCTCTCCGCAGCTTTCTTCTTTACCTCTATTCTTCATTCTCCATTTATTTTTCTTATATTTCTCTTATTCTATTTTTCTTATATTTATAATATCTATAATTCTATAATATATCAATAATTTGACAACTAAAATATATCACATGATTTAACAATTAAATTAAAATATTTCCTTCCAATATTAATAAACGTTTTTACTCCCTTCATCATCTCCATCATTCAAGCTCTATTAACTATATAATATTATATATATAATATATTTATAGTTCTATAATTTATATAAATAATCAATAATTTTATAACTAATTTTTTTTTATTAATTTGACAATAAAATTTTTTTATGTATGTTTTTCAATTCATTCCCTCAATCACTTTCTCCACTTCTCTTAATTTTTTCCAAAATTAAAGAGTTCTTCAATAACTCACTTTCGTCTATCTCATTTATCACTCTCTCTATGTTGAATATCTATTTACCTCAACCAATTAATCATTGAGCTATCTTGATTGACTAATTGTCTACAGATCTACCACTAAGTGACTTCCAAAAATATATCTATCAATAACTTTGGTCAACCACTCCCAGCTCACTTCAACAAATTGTCAACTGACCTTAAAAATCACTTTAAGGCTTCCAACTAATCTAGGGGGGCCAAAAATCCCTATGAAGCGGGGATCCCCGCGAATACCGCCCTGAATGAAAATGCGAACACGGGAAATTTTTCTGAGGGAATGGAGATGGGGTAAAATTCCCACGAGGTAAGCTCGGGGACCCTAGCCGGGATTCCCCGCCTTGATCCCGAAATTTTCGAATAATTTAAAGTACCTAAAATATCTTTATTAAAAACTTTTACAAATCCATAATATTATTACGGGCAAAAATACTAGTTTCTCTTTAAACGCCCATTTGCATCCAATAGATTTCTCAGTTGGAGGTAAATCAACTAGCTCCAAGTATGATTAGACATTATAGAATCAATTTCAGCATTTATAGCATCTTTCCAAAAAGGAGCATCAGAAGAAGACATAGCATCATTATATGATAAAAGATCATTGAAAACAAGATAAGTAACATAATCATCACCAAAACTATGTTCTTTTCTAGCTCTCTTACTTCCTTCTTCTTATTTCATTATCTTGTTCATCAATAACATTATCAGACAAATCATGTATACTAGAAACATTTTCATTTTTAGAACTTTTAGGATATATGTTTTCAAAGAAAGATGCATTACTCGACTCAATTATGGTATTATGTTCAAGTACATCACTTTTAATCACAAGGATTCCATATGCACTACTATTGTGAGCATATCCAATAAACACACAATCACATGTTCTTGAACCTATTTTCCTTTTTTTAGGATTCGATAACATAACTTTAGCTAAACAACCCCAAACTTTCAGTGATTCAAATTAGGAATTTTACCAAACCAGAGTGTATAGGGTGATTTGCTAAGTTTCTTATGCGGTACCCTATTTTCTATATAGCATGCAGATAAAATTGCTTCCCCCAACATGAAATGAGGTAGTCCGGAACTAACAAGCAATGCATTCATCATTTCTTTTAAAGTTCTATTTTTCCTTTCAGCTATGACGTTAGGTTCAGGAGAATATGGCGGGGTTATTTCATGCACAATACTATGTTTTTCACAAAACTCATTAAAAGAATTAGATTCATACTCACCACCTCTATCAGTTCTTAACCTTTTAATTTTCTTACCAAGTTGGTTTTCTACTTCAACTCTATACTTAAGAAACATATCAAATGCTTCATCCTTAGTTTTTAACAAATACAACTTTGCATATTTAGAACAATCATCAACAAAAAATAACATAAAACCTTTTCCCTCTAGTTGGAGTATGTTTCAAATCACCCAAGTCACTATGTACAAGTTCTAACAATTTGCTTTGCCTAGTTACTTGCTTAGAAGGTTTCTTAGTTATTTTCGTTTCAACACATACATCACATTTATCTGAATTAGAATTATTTAACTTACTAATTAAACCCATCTCTTTCAATTTCAAAATATATAGTACGTTAAAATGTCCAAGTCTACTATGCCAAATATTAATAGAATCAATCAAATAGACATAAATTGAATTTCCTACTTTATTATTATTAGTAAAAACATTCAAAACAAACATAGCATCATTTAGGTAACCCTTTCCTATAAAGACATCATTCTTAGTTAACATAACAATATTGTAATCGAAGGTTACCTTGACCTTGGCATTGTTGAGAAGGTGGAATGATACAAGACAATGTTTGATGGCAGGAACAAATAGTACATCATACAACACAAGGGTTTTCTCAGATGTCACTTTTAGTGACACCTTACATTTACCTAAAACGAAAACTTTGGTAGAGTCCCCTAGGTAAACAAATTCATTCCCATTGTTAACAGGAGAAAACTCGGAAAATAATTCTTTCTTAGCACATATGTGCTTTTTGGCACCAGAGTCCACAACCCAACCCTTGGAGTCCTTCACTAAATAGCATTTGAAAACCATTGACACTATAACATCATCGTTGTGATATGCTACTATATTCGCAACTGCCTTTCCTTTTGCTTTTCCGTAGTTATTTCTATCTCCTTGGTTGTTCCTATTGATTCTACACATTGGTGCAAAATGTCCAAACCTGCCACAGATAAAACAACTACCTTTCTTCTTTTGGAGGTTAAACTCTTGCCTCTTGAAATGCGGTTTAGGACTTGGCTCAAACGTGACCTAGCTTGCTTCCAGGGTGAGCCTCTGCAACTTTGACCCAAGCTTCCTCTGTTATCTGTTTTCTTCTTATTCCTCTGTTTTCTTCTTCTACCTCTATTTCTTTATAACCTCTATAAAAAAATAATAAAATACTCAAGATAGTAATTGATGAGGAGTTATGCTAATTTACTTGAATATTCGATTAAATCTTTACCTAAAACATAAGAAATTAGTGTCTAAAACCATGAATGATGCACATGCATCAATAATAAAATATGAGTGTGAGTGCCGTTAGAAATAAATGAAGCAATCATCCACTAACTAAAGTGCTTCAATCTTGCTAAACTCTTCAACGGTAATGTCTACCAACTTTTATATCATTATTGATGGTTTCCACTAACAAGTTATTTATTTTATTTTATTCATTAATGTTAAGTTTGAAACATAAATAAATTATACAACATCATTATACCATCATATATTTACTTATATAAAAATATAACTTGTTTATTGATAAATTCATTTCTAATGATTTATTTTGTGTCATATTTAAGTAATTTATTAAGTCAAACTTACTTAAATACTTATAAATGAATACATTTGTAAATTCTTGTTCTTTAGAACTTAAATTGTAAATGGGAAAAGTCTATGGTGTGGATATGGAAAAATATCCACACATGTGGATATGAGGTGTTTTGCATTGATGGTGACAAGTGAGTGTGTGTTTGAATGAAGGTTAGGTTCTATTGGTTCAAAGTGTAAAGTGACAAGGGATAGAGTAACCGTCTGCAGAAGACATTATGTCATGATGTGTGGATTATTTCCTTGATTAGTTGATTTTAAAATTAATAAAAACAATTAAATTTTTTTAATGTTAAGCTATTGGGCCTATTGAAGTATTTTTGCGGGGTGTGTTTAGCGTATGGTTTGCGGACCGTGAATTGATTGGATTCCAGATTGGGGGTGGCCGAAAATTTCTTAATAAAAAAAAACCTTTCAATAAATGTCAAGCAAATAGAATATATAAAGCAAAAACCTTTATATTGTTATAATATTTGTTGAAAGTAAAATAAAAGAACACTTAGATGATAATAAGCGAAAAACTTCAAATAAGAAGCAGTACTTGTATATAATGCTATATTGTTCTTTTTCACTGGTTACAACACACATTAGAAGCTCACATATTTATAGGTGGATCTCATGAGATTACAATAAAAAATTATTCCTAAGACATCATTATTGTTATCCCTGTTCTAGGTCACTATCAAATGTTTAAAGAACATTTACAGCTTTATAATATCACATGGGTGAGTGACCACTATGGATACTAGCGGTAGTATGTATGGCATCCATTATAATAATATCTTATAACACTCTCCTTGGATGCCATTTTAGGATAGACCTCATTAAAAATCACGTCAAGAAAAACTCAAACTTGATTAAGGGAAAAAGAATACAACATCCACTGTCGTGACGACTGCCTCGTTAAAAAAACCTTGTTAGTGAAAACCCTATGGGATAAAAATCTGATCAAGGAAAAAGAGTACAGTCTCCCCGTATTGACAGCATCACTTAAGATCTCGAAATCGTCGCATTCTGATTTTATATACCAGCTTTTCAAAGGCGGATGTGGGAAGTGATTTTGTAAATAAGTCCGCCAAATTATCACTTGAGCGAATTTGTTGAATATCAATCGTCCCTTGATTCTGAAGGTCATGTGTGAAGAAGAACTTGGGAGAAATATGCTTCGTTCTATCTTCCTTTGAGGTATCCACCTTTTAACTGAGCAATGCATGCCACATTATTTTCATGTAAAGTTGTCGGAGCTATCTTCTTGTCGAACAACTCACATGATGATTGAATGTATCCAATCAAATTTCTAAGCCAAAAACATTCGCGACTTGCTTCATGTATGGCTAGGATTTCGGCATGATTTGAAGAAGTCGCAACTATGGTCTGCTTTGTAGATCTCCATGATATAGTCGTGTCACCAAATGTGGAACAAATATCCTGTTTGAGATCTACCTTTATGGAGATCAGATAAATATCCTACATCTGCATGACCCACCAATTGTGGTTTGGATTCAAATTTATAAAATAACCCCATATCGATCGGTCCACGAACATACCTAAAGATTTGCTTAATTCCAATCCAATGTCTTCTGGTTGGAGAGGAATTATATCTTGCTAATAAATTTACAGCGAATGATAAGTCAGATTGCGTATTTATTAGCAAGATACATCAATGCTCCAATAGCACTGAGATATGGTACTTTAGGACCAAGGAGTTTTTCAATATCTTCTTTAGGTCGGAACAGATCCTTTTTCATATCTAATGATCTAACGATCATCGGAGTACTTGATGGATGTGATTCACCAATGTAAAATCTTTTGAGGATTTTCTCAGTGTAAGTCTTTTGATGGATAAATATCTCATCCTTCATGTGCTCGATCTGCATGCCGAGACATAACTTAGTTTTTTCAAGATCTTTCATTTCAAATTCTTCTTTTAGAATATCAACGATCTTGGGAATCTCTTCTGGAGATCCAATAATATTTAAATCATCAACATATACTGCGATTATAATGAATCCAGATGCAGATTTCTTTATAAAAACATACGGGAAAATATCATCATTCTTGAACCCCTTTTTCATCAAATACTCTGTAAGACGGTTATACCACATCCGTCCGGATTGCTTCATACCATATAGAGATCTTTTCAATTTAACAGAGTATAGCCCTTGATGTTTCGCTTTGGATGTTTCAGATATCTTTAATCCTTCAGGATTTTTCATGTAGATATCACGATCAAATAACCCATATAAATAGGTCATGACCACATCCGTTCGATGCATCTTTAGCTTATGATATGCAGATAAGCCAATCAAATTCCTTAAGGTAATTGCATCAACTATGAGAGAATATGTCTCCTCATAGTCTATGCCAGACCTTTGTGAGAAACCTTGTGCTACAAGTCTAGCTTTGTAGCATGTAATTTCATTATTTTCATTTCTTTTTCTCACAAATACTCATTTATATCCAATGGGATTCACCCCTTCGAGTGTTTGGACTACAGGTCTAAAGACTTCACGTTTTGCCAATGAGTCTAATACATTTTGCATGGCTTCTTCCCATTTTGGCCAATCATCCCTTCGTCGACGGTTTTAGGTTCTGGATCCTCGTTCATAACATTCAACGGTGCATTATATGCAAATATATTGTTGATAATTATTTCATTTCAGGTAAATCTTTCACCCGTGAAGACATAGTTTATTGAAATTTCATCATTTTGGCAATCTTCAAGTACCGTAACATCTTTTGTTGTTTCAACTATGTCATGACTTTGGACTACCTCAGGAGTCCCAATTATGTCTTTATCCTCTTCAACAGGGAGAGTATTTGCATCTTTGCCATCATCTGTATTTCTTCTTTTACGAGGATTTTTATCCTTAGAACCAACTGGCCTACCATGCTTCTAGCGTGTACTCGTTTCAGTGATCGTTTGTTCTGCTGGAACATCAATTCTAATTGGTGCATTTTTAGCAGGTACATAGGATTTGGTTATCCTTCTTGTATCAGCAAATGCGTCAGAAAATTCATTTGCTATTCTTTGCAAATGTAAAATCTTTTGAACTTCAAGTTCACATTGGCCTGATCGGGGATCTAGGTGCGTTAAAGAAAAAGCATTCCAATCAAGTTCTTTATCTTGTTGTTTCTTCTCTCCCCCTAATGCTAGGAACATTGATTCATCAAAATGACAATCTGCAAATCGGGCTTTAAATACATCATCCGTTTGCACCTCGAGATATCTCACTATTGAGGGAGAATAAAATCCAACATATATCCCCAGTTTTTTTTGGGGTCCCATTTTAGTGCGATAAGGTAGAGCAATGGGAACATATATCGTACACTGATGCGTGTGCATCATTAATGGTTTTAGGCCCTAATTTCATGTATTTTTAGTAGATATTTAACTTAATACTCCAAGTAATCAAGCTTAATTCTTTATCAATTAGTATCTTAAGTGTTTGTTATTTATTTACAGGAAACTATGAAGAAAAAGAGGAAGAAGAAGAAGTCAGTGAAGAGGACAAGAAATCAGAGTTTCATAACATCATCCTGGAGGACATAGCAAGTCACGTTTGGCCCTTGGTGCACCCAAGGCCAAACGTGACACACACTAAGTTCAAGCCAGCTTCCCAAGTGCAATTACATGTCATGTTTGGCCTAACAAAGTGAGGAGGCCGAACGTTACTCAATTTCAAGTCATGGAAGCTCCCCAAAGCAACACCCAAGTCACGTTTGGGCTTGGTGCAAGCCAAGTCCCTAACGTGACATAATCCAAGACTCCCAAGCTATCCCAAGCTTAAATACAAGTCACGTTTGGCCTATGTCCCTGACATGGCCAAATGTGACCCACACAAGCAAGGAGGAAGCTCACCAAACCAAGCCATATTCAAGCACAACTCACGTTAAAAATTCTCAAATGGGAAACATTTGGCTGCTGGCCGAAAGCTAATTGCATGGGAGAGAATTGATGATAACTTGTTGACCTCAAACGAATAAGTGATGCGGCATGTAAAAGTGCATGCCCCAAGTCGATATTGGGAAATTTGTTCTCATTAACATAGGTCTAGCAATCAATTGGAGGCGTTTAATAAGCGATTCAACTAGCCCATTTTGTGCATAAACATGAGCTACTGGATGTTCAACACTTATATCATTGGTCATTCAATAAGCATCAAAAGCTTGAGAAGTGAATTCACAACATTATCATGACAAAGTGCCTTAATTGGATTTTCAGGAAATTGTGCTTTTAATCTTATAATTTGAGCAAGTAATCTCGCAAACGCCAGGTTGCGAGATGATAATAAGAACACATGAGACCATCTAGAAGATGTGTCTATCAAGAGCATAAAATATCTAAAAGATCCACATGGTAGATGAATTGGTCCGCATATATCTCCTTGAATTCTTTCTAGGAACTCAGGAGACTCAAATCCAACATTTACTGGTGATGGTCTTATAATTAACATTCCTTGAGAACATGTAGCACAACAAAATTCACTAGATTGAAGAATCTTCTGGTTCTTTAGTGAATGCCCATGAGAATTTTCAACAATTCGCCTCATCATGGTTGTGCCAGGGTGACCCAATCGTTCATGCCAAATCATGAATTCTTTTGGATTAGTAAACTTCTGGTTTACGGTGACATGTGATTCAATTGGGCTAATTTTGGTATAGTATATCCCAAAAGAAAGTGAAGGCAATTTCTCCAATATGACTTTCTTATTTGAATCACGACCAGTAATGTAGAGGTACTCATTGTTAGCCTCATTTACTGTCTCAATATGATATTCATTTCGGTGAATATCTTTAAAACTCAACAAGTTCCTTGGAGACTTGGTAGATAATAGTGCATTATTTAAATTTTATTCCTCCAGGAAACAAAATCATAGCTCTTACGGAGCCTTCAGTCATATTGATTAAACCAATGATTGTATTAACACATTCTTCTTTTGATATAAAATCAGTAAAATAAATTTTACTTTTAAGAATGGTATGCGAACTTGCACTATCCGCAAGACAAATATCGTCATTATATGTCCTTGCCATTTTTCTTCAAAGATAAATAATTATAATTACAAAACAGAAGAATGAAATACAATAAATTGTTAAACAACTAAATTCTAATTTAAATTAATTTTCTTTTAATTGAAATATTTTCACTTTAATAATTAATTATTTCATGTAGGCATTTGTGATATGTGTGTAAACATTATCGGCAAGAACAAACATAAATAAAGATAAGAAGAAAAGTTTTTTTCCATAATTACGAAATAATCCTACACTTTTACTAAATTATACTTTCAACATTAATTTTTATAAAATTAACATTGAGCTTGGTATTTTACTTAAATTATACTTGTATCCCAAAACCTTTATGTAATTATATTTTAACCCCTTAACTTTTTCAAGATTCTCATCTTTCCTTTAAGTGTAACCACGGTCATACACTCTCATAATCCAATAACTTCATACATATATAATAAACAAATATTTTATTGAATTCAAATACATCACACATAGATTTCAAATACAAGAAATTAAAATTCAACTCCTACATTATTTGATAATAGAACTTAAACATATAAAAGTAACAAATACAACCATTAAACTTTTCCATAATTGATCAGATGACCAATATTCTCTTCTTGATCCTCGAAGAAATCAGAGACATCATAGTGAGTGGCGTAATTTTCAACATCATCTTTTGAAGAAAAATTTATTTCATTTCCTTTATGATATTTCTTCAAGGATGCTTGGTAAAGATCAATCAAGTGTTTTGGTGTATGACAGACACGCGACCAATGGCCATTACCACCACAACGGAAACATTTGTTCTCTCTTTTATTATTATGCTCGTTATTTCTTTCCCACTTCAGGTGAGGTCTTTTCTTATGAAAATAATTCTTTTTCCTTCCATAAAATTTTCTTTTATTAAACTCTTTCCTTTTATCACTTCTAGAGTCATAGTTTGCCACATTTACTTCAGGAAATGGGGCGGCGCCTGCTGTATTAACCATGTTACAATATGTATAAGTTGATGTGTTTAGGTTTTGATGAATGACAAACATTGAAGTTGAGGATAAAAGTTGAAAGCAAGGAAACGAAGACAAGAAGATAAGTTCGCAAGATTGAAGACGGTTTAGTATCTTAGGACTTAGGTATTTATCTTGTCAAGAACCAAACTTATTATCTCTCTCACACACTGATACGCTCTGATCTCGGCAAGTGCACCGAATCATTCAAGTAATACCACGATGAAGTGGGTATCGTTCCCACGAGGAATAAAAGACCAAACAATACTATCCTTTAAGTATACTAAGCAGATTCGAATAAAACTTGAGAGAATGTTGATGTATGGAACACGAAAATAAGAGTAAAAGAGTGCAGAAAATTTACTTGAGGAAAAATCAGTGGAATGGAATGTTAAGAGCTCTGGAGATGTTTTTCCCTTGAGGGCCAATGTATACATTCGAATATCAACTCTAGGTTTTCAGTTATCAGGCACAACGAATCTAGAGTAACTAAATCCTAATCTCTTAGTAATTCAATTTCCAATTACCTAATCAAAAGCTAATCTCTTAGTCAATTAATCAAATAACTAG
>JASCZI010211544.1:74359-91993 GCA_036250425.1 Stylosanthes scabra
TTATTCTATTTTCATATTATAATCAGCCACCAAATCAGTCATTAGTATTTATTGGAATATAAAATACATATGTAGTTTAATTTATTTTTAATATGTATTTAATATTTCAGTGCGTATTATACATCATTTTTAGTGTGCATTTAATATTTCAGTGCGTATTATACATTAGTATCTGATTTTGGTGTACACTTGCATAACTCAATTTTTAATTTACTAATAAAAACGCCCATGAACTTTAAGAATATAAATATGCGTCCAATATTATTAAAATATGACAAATCTATCATAAATTAAAATGTAAAAGTTAATCGAATCATGTTAAAATGGATAAATTTATCACGTTTTAATAATATTGATAAATACATTTATATTTTAAAAATTTATGGACGTTTTTATCGGCCAAATAAAAATTCATGAAGAATTTTAATGGTTAAAACATACTAATAGTACAAAAAAAAATTATTAATATTAATAATAAAGTATTTATCCTTTAATACTTTTCTATTATTATTAAATAAATACTAAGAGTCAACACTAAAGGTAAATATTTTTTGTACAAGAAAGATTCAAATTAACTACTGTTTTTTCAAAAGTAAAGAAAAAAAATATATATTAGAAAATTAAAAGCTAAATTAGACTAATGGTATACAGAAAATATTAGAAGACTAATATTTTTTTAAAAAAAAGTACTACACATACAGTAAAATCAATCACAAATATTAGGAGTATACATGACTGATGACTTAAAGAAAATCTCAAAAAATAATCCATCACCAAAATAATTAAAATTTTTTATCGCAATATAATCAAGCGATAATGCTATATGTATCATTATACACATATACACATTATTTAATAACACAGGAAAATATAAATATTAGCAAAGAAACAGAAATTTTTCTATACTGATATTTACATTTTTCTATATTGCTAAATAGTGTGTACAGGTATTTACAGTACGCATAGATTTATTCATAATCAAATTTGTTTTTCGACCATTTATAACAGGGAGATCACAATTCTTTATTCAAAATATGTACACAAATTGGGTCTCGCCCTATTCGAGTTGCTATCAGAGGCTTTGGGACTCAAACCTAAGCACTTGGAAGAGATGGAGTGTGCCCAAGAACTGAGGGTATTATCTCACTACTACCCAGCATGTCCAGAACCAGATAAAACAATTGGAACCAAAGAACACACTGATTGTGTTTTCCTAACTGTCCTTCTCCAAGATCACATTGGTGGCCTCCAAGCTTTGATCCAAAACCGCTGGATTGATGTCAAGCCTGTGGAGGGTGCTTTAGTCATTAATATTGGAGACCTAACCCAGGTGAGTTAGTTTTTAGTTCAATCATTATTGTTATTTTTGCACAAATGCTAAACCCTAACACCTATGAGTAGAACAAAGAAATTAAAGATGATGAACAATACGGATGATGAGCTTTTACTCATCACTCTAGGGATCTATTAGTCCCTATTTGAGTGAGCAGAATTTACGTTGATACCCAAACCTGACATATCATCAGGTTACCTGCTACAAATTGATTGAATAATGTTAGGTAATCAATAAAAATTCAGTTGATAATTTAAATTAATTGTTCTGTTTCTAAACAAATATAAAGTTGATTGATTATTGACTTTTTTTTGTTGGTTACCAATATTTTCTATCTATTGCAGGGATTGAGTAGTTGTCCAAAATCTGTTTGTTTGACACCGGTTTGATAATTTAGAATTATTAAGAATCACTTAGTTTTTTTGTGAAATGGTCAAAAACTGAATTGGGCATTTACTCCCATTATTATTTTGGTTTGATTAATTTGTAGCTATGGTTATACGTTGCAAGCGTTATCTATAGTCTCTCTATTATTATAAATAGGAAATACATATACTTGTTTTTTTTTTTTTTGTTTAAAACTAAAGAGATAATTTATTTATGTTTCAGCTTATCAGCAATGACAAATTCAAGAGTGTGAAGCACAGAGTTTTAGCAAACAACATAGGACCAAGGATATCAATAGCCAGCTTTTTCACCACCGACTCTATAAATCCATCAAATAGGCTTTATGGTCCCATAAAAGAGTTGTTATCCGAAGAAAATCCTCCAATTTACAAAGACACCACAGTGAAAGATTTTTCTATCCAATTCGATTCAAGGCTTGGAATGACATCCACACTTGAATATTTCAAGCTTTGAAGTAGCTCTCTACAAACTATAGCTAAAGTATAGTGATATTACATGAGTAAACTATCATTTTTAGCCATGAAAGATTTAAACACTGAAATATGAGTTGAAAAAAATATAGATTAACTTAATACACATTAATGATTAACTTTATCCGACAAAACTATAGTCAAAATTGATAGTCAAATGTTTTGACTAATTTTGTCATACTAAGTCGATCTTTGATAAGTATTAAGTTAATTTATATCTTTTATAATTCGAATAGTTTTCGTAAAATATTTCATGGTCGGAAATGTTAGTTTATTCGGTTATTATGTCACTGCCCAATGGGTACAACTTTTAGAATAAGGGCAGATAGTAATTAGGATGGAGAGAATAAGGCTTGATTGTTACAAGCTGATAAGTTTGTGATAATTAATACCATACAATATTTGTCGTAGTACTGCATAAGATAGATATTAACAATATATATTGTGTGCTTGTTGAATAATGTCGTGATCGCACATTTGGACTTGGTACACCTAAGGCTATTAAAGGTTCATAGTATAAAGACCCATAGTTCGATAATATATAATGAAGCACAAATGACTCAAGTGAACTCTAATTCATACCCCTAATTATGTTATTTTCCAATAGGATTAAGTAAAGTTTTTTTTTTTGGGCATGGATTAGGTAAAGATTAAATGAACAAGCTAATAACATACAATAAACAGTACATTCCATAATATCCTCTACTGTAAATGGCATTAGCAAGCTCTCCTAAGGTTTCTAGCAAGAATTCGACTTGATGCAACGAAATACAAAGAAAGCTAAAGATCGTGAAGAACTTGATCTTAATCGAGACAGAAATGTCAGTATTAGGATACCTTTGTTTGGTCAAGCCCACTAAATTTTTAATATGTATTTTTGAAACTTTTGGATTGTAATAGTTATATTATAATAGTTATATTACGATTATAATATTTTCAATTTCATGACACTTATACCTTTTTCTCGATTCGTTAGTTAGTAAAAAAGTTTAAGTAGTATTAATAGTTTTCGAATGTTTGACGATCACGCTTATAACGAAAGGCTCATATGTAAATAAATAGTTAAAGAAGCTAAAGATTAAGTATTAGGAAATAATGTGACTTTTCGATCATAAATAGCGTACGTGCTGAAAGTCGGGATGTTACAAAAAATAATGTATGATTAAATGCTCAATTTCTTTTTAAGCCCAAATATACCAACAAAGTTTATTATATGTTGACCAAAATTAATCCTTATCCAAAATTGTTATCCAATCTTTTCTTTTTAAAAAATTGATGGTCCTTGAATTTTTTTTTTTAATAAATAATATCGCCATGATTCCAAAGATGCCAGAGCAGCATTCACCTTAATTTATAGCCGCCCATTAATTTATTTTTTAACTTATTCATCGCTTTCATATATTATAACCCTGAGCATAAATCATGAGCATATACCAATTATTACAGTTAATTGGTAAATACGACTGAGAAGAAGCATTCTTCTAATCCGAGAAAAATGGTGGATAATCCACATGTCCAACGCCAAGAACAGGAATTATTATTGCAAAGCCAAAGATTAAAAGAGCTAAAGGCCTTTGATGAAACCAAAGCCGGTGTCAAGGGACTAGTTGATGCTGGCATATCAAAAGTTCCTCAGATTTTCATCAACAATAATAAAACCCCACACAAAATATCCACACCCTCAAAATCACCATCTTCTTCTACAGAGTTTCAGATTCCAGTGATAGATCTCATCAAGGTTGATGATGATGATGGAAGCTCTGGTGGGAGAAAGTTGATAATAGACCAAGTTCGTGAAGCTTGTGAAAAGTTTGGGTTTTTCCAAGTTGTGAATCATGGAGTCCCCAAAGAAATCATTGATGAGATGATTGAAGGAGTTCGTGGGTTTCACGAACAGCCACATGATTTGAAGAAGGAATATTACAGCCGTGACAGATCAAGGAAAGTAAGATACAATAGTAGTTTTGATTTGTATGAGTCAAAAGTTGCAAACTGGAGAGATAGCATGTTCTTTGCTATGGCTCCTGAGCTTCCCAACCCTGAAGAATTGCCCACACCTTGCAGGTATTATCTTATATTTTATTGGTTGATTTTTAGTTAACATTATCCATATTTAAATGTCATTTAATTTGGCGTGGTTTTTGTTTTCTATAAGAGAGTCGAATCCGAAAACTTTATAATATGTAACGGGTAATATTATATGAGCTATAAGTCATTGACATTTTAATTTGATGATTAATAAAAAATATTGAAAATAATTTAATTTATATATTTAATCAATAATTAAATAAATATTTTTATACGTGTAAGATTAAACATGAAGAGACCTGTATGCTTGTTTGCAGAGACGAATCTAGAGGGGACAGAGATTAAACATTAAATATTTTATTTTGACGACCAACTATATATTACTTTTAATTATAAATAAGATTGTTTTAATTTGACTATCACTGGTAGAGTATTTATTATTTTATTTTTATTAATTTTTAAAATAAAATTAAATATTTATATAATAATTTTTATTTTTTATATGAAAATCTCTTCATCTTAGAACTCATTAAAAAAACTAATGTTACTAAATATATGAAAAATATTTGAACTTTTAAACTTTTAGTTTTTGATATTTTATTTCTTCATCTTATAAAATGTAACACCCCAAAACCGATCAACCAAGTCACAAACATGTTTGATCAATTTTGAAGCGCCACAGACAGACAAATACCAACTCATGCGTACTAAATCCGAACCCACATAAACATCCGAATAGTATATAATTTATAACCATTTCCTGTACATAAAATAGAGCCAAGACTCTTAAAATACAACCTTGTATTTATATCAAAGTATATATACATAATACACAATAAATAGGGTCCAATGACTATACAACAGAACCTGCGAAGCTTAGGTTCACTAACTAATCCAAGACTCTAACCTATACAATGACACTGCTAGTTCTCCTTAATACACAGCGAAAGACTTGACCTTCGGAGAAAGCTAGACACTCGGTATTCTTCACGGATGCTTCGCCAACTTTCCAAGCTTGAACCTGTACCTGAAAAGTCTGATGATATACGGAGTGAGAATCCCCAATCCATGGATTCTCAGTACGGATAAAGCGCCAAACCTACAGTATTTATTCTAGTCGGATCACGCGAGGCATTCCTATTAACTCTCGTTTAGCCATGTTATTTAGTTATATCTAAGGCCCTAGCAATAAGGCTCTACCAGTTATTCATCCTTCCCTCTCGTCCTCTAAATCTTACGTTCCCTAGTCTAGTCATCAAAATCCACAAAGAAGCCAATCAACACACGAACATTCATTACAAGCAAGCATTACAAACAAATATCATTTAGCAAATAGTAAGTAATATACAATTAGGCACACCCAAACAATGTCAAACAAATGCATATGATGCATGCCTATTCTTGCTGTCTACGGTGGGCTCACCCGGTCAGTTATAATAGCCATTCCCGACCGGTCCAGTACTAGCGCCGGACAACCATCGTTCGTACTTCCCCGGAGGACCAATCAGCCGGCCCCAATCATAAACGATCTTTTCCTCTCATAACAAATAAATAATGGGGGTTCCCTTCTCTTTCTCAATGACTATAACCTAGTCTGGTAGCCGGGACGGCTGGCAGAAGGCCCCCCTGCCGCTACCATAAGCCGCGACGTTAGCTTTTGTCCCACGTGAAAACAAAAACCCCACAGACACTTACTACTCCCGATGGTCCGCTATTGCCGTAAGCTGAGCTCTGGTCCTCTGACCCCTCTTAGACATAGGCTCACGGTTATGATTTTGTAAAACAAGGGTGGTACTATACATGAGATGTAACCACTTCAATCATCATTGCACAATCTTTGAAAACCAAGATAATTCTCATTGGAATCGATTCAGAAGAGGAAGAATCGATTCTGAGGGCTATTTTAACGTTAAATTTGAAATTAGAGTGAAACGAATCAGTTTGTGAACCATTCGACTCAACTCGATCCTAGGCAATCCATGAAATCTTGAAGATGGAGTCGACTCGGAGCCCTGCCGAATTGATTCAAGAGACCGTTTTCAAAATCCTTTAGTCACTGTCAAAATACGAATCGATTCAGCACAACTTCGACTCGACTCGATTGAAAGTCAAATAATTTTCTTTAAGGCTACGAGGATAGAGTCGATTCCAATTAGCCACGAATCGATTTAAGATGGAGAGCCTTGACCTCTGTGCAAATACGAATCGGTTCACCCACAAGCGAATCGGCTCGATACTCACAGAATTCTCAAATTTGTTTTAAAGAGGCTCAGCGAATCGACTCGGATACTACTCGAATCGATTCCCTGCAGCTAAAACGTGTGTTTTCCCAAAACTTAGTTTGAAACCAAATTTGCACCAAGCACCAAAACCCATCCTTTTCAAAAACCATTTCTTAGAAATCCCTACCTCTTCTAAAATCCCTCATTTCTTTTGAAACCATTTTCAATCACCAAATCGTCCTCAGTCCTTTCATTTCCATCAACCATCTCAATTCCATTTCTCTCACCATCTCGCCCCACGGGTCTCATTCATTCATGTAATTCCCATCTCATGTATGATCCTCAATATTTAAAACACATCTTGGCACAAGGCCACAATCACAAACAAACATACATGCATATTCGTTTCGCATCAACATCAAGCATACACATAGCCACATAACAAATAAACCAACAATTCTTCCCATCATATTCCTCAATGTCCATTTATCCCTATTAAATAGTCTAAGTGCAACTAGCCTAGGAAATCATTCTAGCTTAAATAGTGTAAGCTTGAATCTAAATCCATACTTGGACGCCAAGCTCAATGTATACACGCAATTTTCTTCGCGCCATCAAGCATCCAAGCACCAACAATCATCGTTGCCATGCTCACCCACCTATTTCATCCTCCATTACTCCATCTATCATCATCTACTACCACCTAGAACACACAATTCAAGCATACAACAACAACCAATACTCAATTACCACACAAAATCTCTAACTAAACCAAGGACTAGGGTTGGAAACGTCTCACCGAGATACCCGAGCTTGTGGGCATCGATCATCAAGCTCCAATATACTCTAAATCATCACCTAAGTTATAGAACTCAAGAACATGCAAGATGGTCAAGCCAATTTCGAGCAGAATATTGAGAAAGGATATCGAGTTGGAAGACGGCTCACCCATGGATTGCATGTGTGATAGATGTAAAGAGGGAGACAAGATCACCGTGCGTCAATCGGAGCTCTGGATCAAAAGTTATCGTGATCGGAAGTTGGTGTGGGCGGTAGAAGAATTGATACGAGTCAATTCTTCAACCAGCTCTTCACCAATTCTCTCTCTCTCATTCTAACGTGAATGGGGAGGAATGTGGCTGAAGTGTTATGTTGCCTCCCTTATATAGCCACTAGTGAGTGGCAGTTTTGTAATTTCGTAGTTGTTAGTCAATAAGCACGATACTCAAGAGAGGGGTGAATTGAGTGTTTATACAATAATGATAATCTTTTGCGGAAACGTAAATTACTTTGAATATAAATAACTCAAGAGTTTTGCTTAGTATGTTTCCAACGGCGTAAGGCGAAACTTATTTTCTTACAAGGATCTTTTACTTTGCACACTTGTATAACAAGAATATAAAAGAGTTTGAGTTTAGAGAGATAATACACAACGATATATAGTGGTTCGGCATAATCCTTGCCTACGTCCACTCTTTCCCAATCGCAATTGAGAAGTTCTACTAAATCACCAAGCTTCAAGGTGCTTGACAAACCTTTACAGCAAGAGCTTGAATTGAACACCTCACGGTATCACAAGATAACCCGCTTCACTCGAAGTAATCCCAACTTCAAGATTTCCCTTAAGTATTTATCTCACCGACTATAGTGTTTATCAACGCTCACCACCTTAGAGAATCACACTCTAAGATCACTCAAACAAATAGCAATAGAATTTGAGTAGAGAAATAATTACAACTCTCAAAATAGAGTAGATGAATACAATTGAAACTCTATGAACCAATCTTTGGTTATCTTTCAAATATGTGCAAAAATCACTTGAAAAAAGATATAGAAAATGAAGTATAGGAAGATGAAAGCTTAGAAAAGCTTAGAATTGATGTTGTGTTTGTAAATGAGCTCCAAAACATGTATTTATAGACATCTCAAGAAACTAGCCATTATGAATAGTAATTTACTGTTCACTAGCCGTTGGAATAGTAACTTACTGTTCAGTAGCCGTTGGAATAGTAACTTACTATTCACTAGCCGTTATGAATAGTAATTTACTATTCACGTTATAGACATATGTATATCAATCTGAAGCTCTGGATGCTAGCTTTTCAGCGGAACAAGAACTGCATCGTTTGGAATTCTGTAGCTCAAGTTATCATCACTTTAGTGCACAAAGGTCAAGATTGACAGCATGCCCTAAGGCTTAACCCAACTGTTTTACACAAAACAACTTATAAAATATTTACGGCTATTGGACGACTATTGTTTTCATAAAACCATTTCTTTTAAATCATTTTTAAGTGTGTGTGTGAGAAAGAATAAACTTTGGTTCTTGACAAGATAATTACCTAAGTCCTAAGATACTAAACCATCTTCAGTGTTGTGGTCTTCATCTTCTTTTCGTTGTTTGCTTGCTTACAATGCTTATCCTCAACTTCAATGTTTGTCATTCATCAAAACCTAAACAAAGAAACTTATACAAATAATAACATGGTTAACAGTAGTTTAGTCCCTTTCGGTCCAAACTTTTAGCGAAGGTGTTCGAGTTCGCGTCCTAAATATTATTCACTTCACTAACGTGTGACCTTGCCCAATCCTAATTGTACTCTATAATATTCAATTTAATCGTCAAGGTCGTGGTTAAAAATCACGGGGCTCACATAAAATATTTTAATCCACGACTACTTTTAATTTTATTTTTTTATTTTCGGCCGCCGCATAATTAAATTCCTAGATCCGCCCCTGCTTGTTTGGATGTAAAAATTAAAAAAAATGTAGATAAAATAAATATATAAAACTATATAATTTATTCATAAACATTTTCACCTTTATTTTAGTTTACCACCTAATCAAACGTACCAATTTGTGGAGTGATAATAATAATAATAATAATAATAATAATAATAATATCTGAGAAATATACTTGTTAAACTGGAGTATGTAACTACTATTCCAACTTTTTTGGTAGAAGGAACAAAAAAAACAAGAAGTCAAGGAAGGGATCGGAGCCATCAAAACCTTTTCCTACCCAACTATGGGTGCAAGCAATCTTGCTAATACTATACTAAAATTTCCTTACTAAAAATAGACGGGAAGAAAAAAAGAATCATTACGCAATGCTGTTGCCTGTTGGAATTATTAGAACACTTTCTCGTAAAATAAACCACACCTTACTCTTTAAAATTTGCGGTTTGTATCAAAATGGTTACAGAAAGCCAAATTGCATTATTTTTGTTCCCTAAAACCAAAAAAAAAAATTCCAAAACAAAAAAATGCACCGCGTTATTATTTAATTTCTTTTCCTTTGCTAATTTTGTAAGTAACTTATTAGCTGACTTTCACGTAGATTATATGAAATTACATTGTTTTATTCATGATACTAAATAGTCTTTAAAATCAACGTCGTCTAATACCGAATAAGCATAATTGAGGGGATAAATACTTTATACTTCTGGGTGTTAGTGATATCATTTTTAATGATCATTTAGTGTCATAAGTAATGACATTATTTCATATAGTTCAACGTGGATGACATACACTTGTCACGCCACTCACGAAGTTAGTAAGAATTAAATATAAAAGATATAAGAAACAAATTTTGCGCATTTAAATCAATTTCAGAAATTAAAATGGTGCAGTTGAAATTTTGGAGATTATTTTAATGCATATCGTAAATTTCATGAACCAAAAAGGGTTTAGAGAAGAAGAAGAAAGGGACACTGAAGTAGCAAATGGTATGGCTAATTCGTATAGGAAAAATGAATACCTATGTGCCAAATAGCGTGACTCAAGGTAGAAGTGCTACATGTCAATCAAGGTCCGGATTGAATCGCATTGAGAAAGAAGGGAGACAAATTTAAATGTCATGATTAAAAAAAAAAAAAAAAAACGGGTCAATACAGAGGAAGGGCGTCAAAGACAGAAGGTAAATCAAGTAAGTAATGAGTAGTAAGGCTGGTAGTTAGTAAAAGTGTAAAACAAACAAGCGGGAGGCTATTTACCTTGTTGTACATAGTGAATGTTTCCTTTCTCACTAACTAGCTTTCATCATCTAACTACTACTTATAGATATTACTATTGCAGTAATTGCCTGATCAACTGAACTGTCAGTACATGTTAGACTGTAACTAACTACTAATTACAACTGTTAACTAACTTCTATAACTAGCAATTCTTACACTAGTACTTAACACTAAGATCTGTACTGACTTGGTACGTTCTGAATATTTTAGTAAAACTAATAATTAAAATATTCACAAGTTACTATTTGATTAAACTACTATTTGAATTATTTCTAGAACAATGACAAAGCAAGATCCACCAATAGTACCTGTGGCAGGTTGGTGGCAGATGAGGTCATCAAGAGAGTGGTGACAGTTGGATATTATAGACACTAACCGTGATGATGGAAAGAGGTGGTGAGCTGGTGGTGGTTCATGTTTGTTATAGGGAAGAGGTTTTATGGATTGGCGTTGGGGTTGAAGTTAAGCTTGAAATGAAAATAGAGAGGAAAGATGGTGATGATGGTTGCATTGGATAAAAAATACGGTCATATATGGTTATAAAGGATAGAATTATTTTTTTTCTTGATCGTTTAATTAAGCTCTTGACCCCAAAAGAGGGAGAAAAAAAAAACTCTACATACATCAGACAAAGAACAACTGAAAAATAATTAAACAAAAACTAAGAACTCACAAATATACTTGAAACACAACAAACCAAACAAGAACTAATAAGATGAAAGTACCACAAAATCAGAGCTCTAATAATCCAACCAAAATTTCTTCAACCACAGATTTTCGAAATCTCCATTGTTCAAAATGAAAAAAAATATGAGGTAAACCTATAGTCTAAATTTTAAGCCTATCCAATTGCGAATGAGTGATAAACTAACACTTAAAATATACTGTTCTACTGAAAAATGTGGATGGAGTTCTCTATTCTCTTTTTTCTTAATGCTTAGTGTTCTTGATAAGAATGAAAACTCTCCTACTGAATCTTAGAACACCTTTAGCCATTTCACTCTTCTCATGAACCTAGATAATAGCATTGGCATGGGCGTTTTCTCCACATGAGAAGGGAACCGAAACCCCACAAAAAACACATCGAAGTAATTGTTGGTTATAAAAAATTAGTAGCAAATTGTCACGTTGACAATAGGATTGAAACTTATTTCATATGTTATAGACAAAATCAAATATTAAGAGTATTTTTAAAATTTTTCTAAATCTTCATGAAAAAAGTATAATTTACTACATCCAAATATCTAATATTTTCATGACACAATTTTTTATTAATACTATTTCGGCAAATTAATAGGGAAATCACGTTTCTTTACTCATACCATGTTAAGAAATTGGGCTTTACCCTATTGGAGCTGCTTTCAGAGGCCTTAGGACTGAAGGCCAAGTATTTGGAAGAGATTGAATGTGGTAAAGGACATGCAATAATTTCACACTACTATCCAGCATGTCCAGAACCTAATAAAACAATGGGAACTACAGAACACAGTGACCCAGATTTTTTCACTGTCCTTCTTCAAGATAACATTGGTGGCCTCCAAGTTCTTTATCAAAATCAATGGGTTGATGTCAAGCCAGTGGAAGGAGCTTTAGTCATTAATCTTGGGGATCTAATCCAGGTTAGTACTAATTTGTATAACATTCTTGTCTTCTTTGAACGTGTTTATGTATAAATTATAGGTCAAATTATTACGTTAGTTCTTATAATTTTACTAAATTTCTAATTAATTATATATATTTTATAAGTTTTCAATTAAATCTCTACACTAGTTTTAAATTTTAATCACATTGAAAGATATTTAACTTGACAGAATCATAGTTCTTTGTTGAAGAAAAAAAAAGTGAAGAATATGAAAAAAAAATGATAAATTATTGGATTGATATATGAATGTAAATTTACAATTATTTTAATTCATTAGATTTGATTTTTATTCATTATCTTCCCTCTTTTTCACTTTACCTTAATAAACACGGTTGAGTAATACTCACTAGTGGTATTAGATGCATGAAAATGTGCTTAAAATATTTATTATTAATATGAATCTAATTATAAATTTAAAATTAGTGAAAAGCTTTAATTTTAAAAAAATTTAAAAAAATCTATAAAAGCTAATAAAAAAATTTAACGTAAATTATATCCATATACATTCCAAAAATTCTACTTATTAAAAGTGGATAGAAAAATATTTGTCAACTTAATTATTTATATTCCGGTATAATTATGTTTCAAGATAATCGATTTAGGTTACTGCATTGCAGCTGATCTCAAATGACAAATTCAAGAGTGCAAGACACAGAGTATTATCAAAGAGTATAGGACCAAGAATATCAATAGCATGCTTCTTCAACAACTATGATGAATCCTTCAATAGGATTTATGGTCCCATAAAAGAGTTGTTATCGGAAGAAAATCCTCCACTTTATAAGGAAACAACAGTGAAGGGCTACACTGTCTATTTCTATTCTAAAGGACTAAGCACTAGCACCCCACCACTTCAGGATTTCAAGATTTGAAGAAATTCTAATGTGATATATTCAGATGTAAACTACTAATGGAGTCACCAAAAAAAAAAAACTACTAATGGAGAATTTTCAATTTCATAACACTATAGTACATGCATCCATACATCCATCCCAACAAAAATATCCATGAAGAATTTTATTATTTTTATGCTCAAAATTTATGTGCTAGACTTCATTATTTTTATATTTGGTACATTGACCTATTAAGTATGAAAACACATGAATGAATGTATCAATGTATGTGCTCGTAGATTTATTCTTTTAATCTTTTATTTTAAGAACAGAGTGTTTAGCTGTACAGTTGTGTTTGTGTGTTACAAAATGCTTTCATGTCATAATTTTGTTAATGATATTTTGTCATCCTGCTATAGCATCTACGGTATCTGATTTTCATTAGATATTATTGATCAATCATGAATTTAAAAATAATAATTACGAAGTCTAATTCTTTTTAAGCATTGCTTTAAAAACCGAATTGGAAAGGCCAGTGCCAAATCTGGTTGAATCATCTATTAAAGGCGCTCAGATTAAAAACCAGAGTTGGAACATACGAAACGGAAATGAATGAGCCAACTAAACTTGAATGAGTTTTAGGGTTTAAACTCACATTAATTGATTAAACGAACATGGTGATCTTGTAGGAGATTCTTCGGCGTTTTGGTCACTCTTTTGAAGGTGGGTATATCTAGTGTTCTGATATCAATGTAATTAATGCTTTTATTGTACTTTTGTTATTAAGTGGTGGCGGTTAGGCTTCTGGGGTTTTACCCTGTCTTGGTAGGCATGTAGCAATGTTCTTGAGGTTCCGTATTCAACCATTACTCCATTAGTCCTTTTTTCCAACTGTACTCTCTTTTTGGCTGGAAGCCTTGAACACTTTCTAATTTAATAAGTCAAAAAACTACTTATTAATCTATATTTTTATAAATTAAATATAGATAAAATAATAGGCAGGGACGGATAGGAAAATCAACTGTGCCGATAATAGAGTTCAAAATGAGATATCAAAAATAGGATTAAAAGTGAGTTAAGCTAAATCGAGTCAGACAAAATTCAAACTCAACTTACAACTCGTCTCATTAACAATTAGTAATTTATATAAATAAATTTATAACTTATAATAAATAAAAATTATCTATCATTTATAGTCTCTGTCTTCTAATAAAATTATATATAAAAATATTCATGATAAAATATTAAGCTCTTAATAAAATAAGCTTAGATATTACAATCTAATATGAAAACAGATAGTAATGTAGTGGCTAATTTACTCAAGTACTCTCATTTCCAAAATTTATTCCAGAAACACCCTCGTTTTGAAATTATTGACCATGTTGCCCTCATTTTGTCAAGGTGGCAGCTTAATTTTTTTTGTCAAAGCTGACTAGGAGGTGCTAACTCGGTGAGCACCATCCACTTGGAGGCGTGAAAGCTCTAGGTGCCTCCCCTTGCAGATGTGGAAGCAGATGACGCCTCTAGCACGAAGACTCTTAGCGGAAAGGCACCTCCTACATGGCTTACGCAGGGCACAAAGACGCCTCCACCCTAACTCGGTAGAAATAAGGAATACATAAATAATTGATACACGTCTTCATGCTAGAGGCACCATCTGCTTCCACGTCTGTAAAAGAGAGGCACCTAGCGCTTTCACGCCTCCAAGTGGATGGCGCACATCGAGTTAGCGCCTCCTAGTCAGCTTTGACAAAAAAAATAAAAAATTAAGTTGCCACCTTGACAAAATGGGGGCAACATAGTTAATAGTTTTAAAACGAGGGCATTTCCAAAATCAGTTTTGGAAACGAGAGTACTTAAGTAAGTTAGCCAGCATGCAGTTCATGAAATAAAGCTTCAATTCAACATTTTAATCTTTGATAATTTCAAAATTTTATAAATATCTGTGGTAATTTTTGTCCTGATTTTTTTATGATTAAAAATAGAAAATATTTAGGTTAAAGCTGAATTCTTACTAAAAAAAAATTATTAAGCTTTTGATTATTAGACTTTTAAAAATAATTAGATAGATAATATTTGAATTACATGTAAAAAAATGTTTTAAATTGGACTTTTATTTATGCTATATTATACATTATACATTAAATATATTTAATAATCTAATTATGAATACCACAAAAATTAATTATCAATATAAAATTATTTCTACAATTATAATATTGTATATCCTATATTATTATGTTTTAGATGAGTATATAACCTATATTTATTTTTTGGTGAAAGTATATAACCTTTATTATTATTATTAACAACAATGCTACATGTACATCTCTTTTTGGTGTACACTTCTATTCAAGTCCCAAATGAACATGTTTTTATATATACAAAGAACATGTTTTTATAGTTGACACGAACAGGTTTTAAACTCGTTCATTTGCTTTTAAAAACTTATTCGTTTCTAGTAGTAAAAACCTGTTCGTTGGGACTTGGATAGAGGTATACACCAAGATTAATTATATTATTAATTTTTTTAACAAAAATTTCGGGGCAAGGCCCATGCCACCCCCTCCATCTTTCCTCGATAATAGGTACACTCCTTATAGGCTTATAGATTTGAATCATTAAGGAAAATATAGAATGAGAGAGAAAGAAATCATGGTGTGAGTTATTATTTTTTTTTTATGTGCTTGTAATGAATAAATATGTATTGTATGTATATATGTAATATGTATATATAAGGTATAGCCATAATAATATATTATTTGATGATAACTAAAATAATAAGTATGTTTTTTTTTCCGATACAAATACCAAAGACAAGCTCCATAAAATGAATGTGTTGGAGGACAAAACAGCAGAACAAAACAGAGCAAATCAAATAAGAATAATAATCCAATCAGACTCAGCAATCTCCTAGGTCAAGAGTAGTACTCAACAAAGCACAACAAAAAGAAAACGCACCCCATGTAAAAGCATAACCACAAAGCTTCTCACTTCCACGCAGTTCCACTCGTATAGCATCACACCTCAGTCTTCAAATCAACCAAGAGACTCCAGAGTTCAATCTCTTCCATCTATTTTCCAAGAGTTGCATTGTCTGATTACTCCCTCTTCAATCTCATGTTGAATCACCTCCTTTTGGAGAAAGATCTTCTTGTTTCTAGTGTTCCAAATACACCATAGAATAGAAAAGAAAATTGACATCCAGTGCTTCCTATCAGCCAGTCTCATAGAAACCATAATCCATGACAAGAAACACTCTTTACAACTCTTTGGTGTAAAATCTCAATTTTAGCTTTCTAACGCAACTGGAACCACGTCATTTGGAGCTCGGTTGCTCAAGTTATTTCCAATTTAGTACAAAAGGTTAAGGGCGCTTAGCGTACATTTTCGTTTCAACAGACAATAAATTCTACAGAGTTTACGAAGAAAAATTTCCAAAGTTGCCAGTAGCAAAGTTTGCTTAATTGCTGAGGCGAACCAAAAGCAAAAATAAAAAATTTCGCGGACGGGAGTTTTTTTGGCGAACTTTTGCTAAAATTACCAAAATGGCCCTGGAGGCCCGGTTTTCGGAATTTCTCGAAACTGGTCTCTATGGATAGCATTTCATTCATAGTTAACACTATGAATGATAAAATGCATCATATTGATGATTTACTTAGTTTACATTAGCCGGTTTTGAGAATCGTTTTATCGATGCGATAAAAAACCGGTTAAACCAATTTTATCGGTAACGACCGGTTTTCGATGAAATTCTCATCCGATCATCATCAAATTTTTAGCTAAGCTTGGATACACATATTTAAACTATATAATGTCTTGAATTGATAAAATTACTTGGTTTCAATAATTATTTTATTTATTGAACCGAAAATGATTTAACCGGTTTTTCTTAAGTAATTATCTTTTAAACTTTTCTAAAAGAAAAAAATTTAGAAATAACCTCATCTAATCCACACTCCAGCCGGTTCCCTCCCCCTAAAATACCATCATTACCATTGTCTAAATATATTTAACCATGTGGTAAATTTTTTTGATAATTATCCAAACTAAATTCATTTAATTTTAACCCAAAAATTTGTAATTATCCTCTCATTTTTACTTACCACTCTAAACCTTACACATCAGCTACTAAGTCCTCTTTACTCCTCACATGAATGCATTTAACCATGTGGTTATTTGTTTGTTCTCATCCCAAACTTGGATGAGATAAAAATCAATGATTTTTGCCCAATTTTGCCCCTAAAGTTTCGGCCAAGCAACACCCTTTTACCAAGCTATTAACTTCAAATTTTTTTTATCACTCTTAACTCAAAGAAACACAAGTGTTCATCACTTACACCACTGCCATTTTACAGCCAAGGAACCTTGAGAATCAAGTCTCCAAAACTCAAGAAAATTCAACTGTAGATCAAGGTTATCTTAACTCCTAAATTCTTCTTACTTCTACTAACTTCTTCTTCCTTTAATCTCACCTTTTTAACTACTTCACCTATGATCTTTTAAGTGCTGAAACCATGCTTCAAAAATTTAAGAAGCTATCCTTTTCTTTTTCAAAATTTCTTCATAAAAACTAAGGATTTTATTAATGAAACTTAGCTTTTTCTACAAGAAATCCAAGCTTAAGTAAATTAAATTCTTCTAATTCTTTCTTGAAGAATTTCGTCCAGCATGCTTAGCAT
>JASCZI010211544.1:92003-106824 GCA_036250425.1 Stylosanthes scabra
ATGTTTTAGGTGTTCTTGGGTGAGATTAAATCCTTACAAGATCATCTAAAACTCAAGGATCCAAAGGTAAGGGTCTAGGACTAGGTTAGAAGCCAACTTTGATGTTTATTGCCTTCTTGACGTACTAACCTTTTTGATGTTTGATGATTGATCTTAGATATATTGAAGTATGTTGGATGAATGTTTTGATGGTTTATGATGATGATTGATGTGTTTGATGTGTTCTCTTTGATATACAAGTTTAAGATTGCAGACTTTCAGACCTCCTTGATGAGGCAGAACCTTGTTTAAATTACCGGAAGTGAACGACCTCATAAAAATGAGCCAAATTATTTTTCCATAACACTTTGATATGTGTAAACTATCCCCCTAAAATTTCAGAAGTTTTCGGCATATATTTTAAAAGTTATGAATTTTACACGTTAAGTGGTTTTTAACAATACTGGTACTGCCCGAAAATCCAACCAGCAGCTTCTAAATTTCATTATTCATAATTTATAAATGATTTTAATGTGAGGCCAACAATTAAAGTTTTGGGAATGAGTTAAGAACATCTCTGTAAAATTTCAGAGTAATCCAACATTTGTAGAATTTTATAAAAATGTTTTACTGAAACTGGTTTCTGGTGGGTGCAACTGTTCTGGCTGCAACCTTAGCTGAAATTTGAGCTAGCACATCTTTTAATCTATAACTCATTTTCAACTAAAACTAACGGGAAATTTTAGATATGTGAGTCCTCTGTATTTCCCCAAAGTTTCATAGCACCCAAAGTTTCATGGAATTTGAGCGAGTTTACAATTTTTCACATAATTTTTCCCTATTGCTGTTCAGCAGTGATACCCGCATAACACAGTTTTCTTGCGGAATTTACTGCGAACAGCACAATGACTCAAATGTCATGGGACCAATTGAAAAAACTTAATTTGGGTGTCTACTATCATGGGTTAAAAGGATTTGAAGTCAGGTCTCAAGGTTGATTTTATACGAATTTTCTAAGTTAATGTGTTTTTCCGAAAAGTTGAATTTGGGGCCAAAGTTTCCAGCGGCTGGCTGCGTTGAATTCAATGACAACACCAGTGATGTTTTAAATGTTTAAAATGTTAAAAGACTCCAGAAAAAGAGTTATAATTAAGAGGTAAACAAAAATTAGTAACTTGGTAACTTTAGTAAAGTTTTAGTAACAAAAAGAATGGTAAAAATAGGTAAATAATCCAATTTTTGTCACTTTAATAAATAACCTTAATAAAATGGTAAAATATAAGTCTAAGATTGTTAAAAATTATTTTAGATGGTAAAAACACATTTAAAATGAAATTCAAAAGCTTTTGGGTTAAAACAAAAAATTTAGTAACATTAGGGGTCAAAATGTAATTAAGGGAAAGTTTGGGTTCAAACTGTAAATATAATTAGTTAGGGTTACGAAAATATGTATATTAGAGGATTTAGGGTCTAAAATGAAAATGCTAAGTTATTAGGTGCCAAAATGTAATTATAAAAAGTTACATTAATATTAACTAAAAACTAGTAATTTGAGAAATAAGGTTAGTAGTTCTAATAAAATATTTATAACTAAAATTTTATTATCTTAATAATAATACAATAATTAGTGTATCACAAATTGAATCTATTAAAAGATATAAATCACTAAGAATAGTAATGGATGGCAAAACCGAACAAAATATTACGAAAGAACAACATGATCATAAGAACAAAGTTAATGACAAAGAATGATATGTGTGATCATATTATCTTAATGAAGAAATGATGTGATAATGTTAAAAATGAACTATGCCGGTTGAGTCGGTTTATGACTAGCCGTGGAGGGGTCGCTCCCCAGATACGGTCCAGACGCCGAGTAGCCGTGGAGTGGAGTAGTTAATCCACAGATACGGTCAAAGCCAGACGCCGAGTAGCCGTGGAGTGGAGTAGTTGATCCACAGATACGGTCGAGGCCCTGTTTCTCCGGTGACGTAGAGAATTGACGTCATATATATATTGTGCCTTGATGGCGATGGTGCTATATGCACGAGATAACGCACAATGGAGAAACCATATTTGGACTCGTTTCGAGTAACATCGGGTTGCGGGTAGACAACCGACGCATGAGCTCATGGCCTGCACTAGGATCAGGTATGCATCATATTGATTGCCGCATTTACATTTGTTTGTGCTTATGCATATCACTTTGTTTGTGAATTGTGATTCTGTGTGCATTTTCTGTTGTTCCCTATTGTCTGTGTTTGATAGTAGTCTATGATAGAGTGAATATAAGTTTTAGATAGATGAGATAAGCCCATAAGTCTAGAGAGGAGACGACGAATAGACCAAGACGTTGGAAACTATAGATTAGAGTTGCAGTTAGGGTTCCGCTCAGATCCCCCTGCTGGGAACCTTAGGTTCTCACCCCTTTCCCTTCACGTTTTCAACAGGAGCTGCTAGTGACGGCGGTACGAGTCTACATTAATGCAGGTCTATGCTGAAATCTATACACATAGTGGAAGATGTTGCGGAGATGGACTTTTGCGACTACATACGTAGCTGGTTTCGTTTAACGGGTTTTCAGCATAGTATGTTAGGAGATGTTTAGTAGTGGTCCCCTCGCTATAGTATATGTCCAAGAGGGTTAGGATTTTACTGCTTTCTAGTCTGATGTATAGGTATTTGAGATCCATGTGTGGATCAGGTTGTACAGTATATATAATACTTATGAGTCTAAGCTGCTATGATGATGTATGACTTTTCTGATAGTTTGCGTTATATTATGTGATTAATTTATGTCTCGCCTTACAATACAGATTATTAATGACGATTTAATAGTTCACGGTGACTGACGACAGGCTTATAATATAATAAGTAATATGGATATTAGAGTCAAGAGTCGTAGCTACCTAACTCTTAGCATTTGTCATGACATGCTAAAAGTTGAGTCGTTACATTTAGCCTGACCCAAGATAGATTCCTACTTTGTAACGCTTCTCCTCGAATCCTCCAAGAGACCTCACAGATAAAAAAAAGGTGATGAACTTGTTTAGCTGCTATCTCACAAAGTGGACATACCTTCATTTCCTCCGAAATTATACCAAGTTGAGCAAGTTTCTCTCGGGTGTTTAGTTTTTCCGCCAAAAAAAACATGCAAATAATTCCACCCTTGGTAGCGCAACACCACACCATAGTTTCTTTGCAATCAGCAGATCATCATCATCTTTATAATGTCCTCCCTCCCTTGTTGTGTAGAAAACCTGCATTAACGACGAGATGGAAAATTCCTTGGAACTGTTGTGACACCAAAGTACATCATCTTCCTTCTCACATAATCCCACATTCTCAACAATTTTCAACAATTCTCTATACTATGTCACTTCCCAGTCCCATAGGGGTCTTCTCCACTCAATCGCCCAACGCCATGACAATCCATCCCAAGTCCCAAAGTCACTGATAGAGCAGTCTTTCTTCTTGGCCACACTATATAGTCTTGGAAAGAGCTCCATTAATCTCCCTTCACGTACCCACATATGGGTCCAGAATTTCGTTCTATCCCCATCACCTACCGAGATTTTTGCACCATCCAAGTAAGTCTGAGTCAATTTCTCATTTTCACTTTTAATCCCCATTATAGAATCCCACATGCTACCCTTCAGTTTAGCGTTCTGCAGGGATATTGGTTCTCTCATATTGATGCCCGAAATCCTTGCGGAATCCCGGACTTCCACCGGCAAGTGCACTGGATCGTATCAAGTAATAAAAGTGTGAGTAGAGTATCGTTCCCACGGAGATTAACTGACTAATCAATAATGATCAATTAATTACCCAATTAGACTAAATAAAATTAAGAGAGATTAAGTATATCTAAACTAATCCTAATTAAATCAAAACAAATCAAAGCAAGTAAAAATCAAATCTAATCAAATCTACTATTATCCTAATTAATTCTAATCACCTAAAATCATGCAAAATCAATCAAAATCTAACTAAATCAATGAAATCAAGACTCGGACAGCAAGCAATTAATTTGGAGAATGCAAATAATAATGAGAAACAAGCCAAGGAACAAGAGATGTTCACCTAAACACAACCCTAATTCAAATAAACAAGTTACTTCACATGCAAGCAATCATCAATTCACAAGAACTCTAATTAACTAAACCCTAATCTCTTAGTGATTTAGTTTCTCTAATCCTAATTAATTATTAATCTCTTAATTAATCCAATAGGATACGAGGTAAAGAACGGATCTGATTCAATTATGTAAATCACAAAAAGAATTAATTAGTTATCTCTAATCTAATAAACCCTAATTGGAATTCACACACAATAGCATAATCAATCAACTAATTATCTCTAATTTACTGATTAATTATGAGGTTCAATTCCTAATCATAATCAATTATTGGCTTCTCTCAAAATCACAAGAATTGAAAGCTAGAATGAGAAATACCTCTCGGTCAGATCAGATTCATAAAATTCAAGAATGAGGAATTGAACTTTAATTTGAGGAGCTTGCAGTAAAGAGAAACTTGAAATTAAATTATGGATCCATGCTTGGGATGAACAGAGCTCTCATCCCTGAGCTTGATGAGTTTAGTTACTCATGATGTTGAGCAACGCCACTGAGCAGAAAGTTAAAGAATTCATGAAACCTAATCTTCAATTGCTGGACGTGACAGAGGGAGAGGAAAAGAATGGAATTGAGAAAGTCTCTGAATTAAGCAGGATGTAGTCTCTGATAAAAAAAAAACTGCTAACCTAAACCTAATTATTAATATATATACTAATCACTAAACCTAATTTACATTCACTGATCGAACATAGTTGCAGAGTTGGGCCTTGGGGTGAGGTGAGGAGAGATCATGCTGGATCCATGCTTTGGCATGATCCAGGCGTGACTTGGGCTGGTCCTCATGCTGGGTTCACGCCCCAATGTGGCCTTGGCGGGGTCCTGGTGATGCTTGGCCACGCCTAGGCATGGTTAGGGCGCTGTCCTGGCGCTGATCATGGCCTGGAATTGGGCCTGAATCACACCTGGCCCAAGTCATGGCGTAGTTCAGGCGTGGTTCAGTGCTTTCCCAGCTCTGTTTCTCTGTTTCTTCTTCTTCCTCTGTTAATTCCTGTAAAATATAACAAAATGCTCAAGATAGTAAATGATTATAAATTAAACATATTTGCTTGAGTATTAAGCTAAATTACCATTAAAAGCATATGAAATTACGGCCTAAACTCATCAATGATGCACACGCATCACATATCAAGCTCATTGCATGAATACACAATTTTCATCCAAAGAGGACATTGCTCCTTATCGAATCTCCACCACCACTTAAATAGTGTTGCAAGGTTCTTACTGATAACATCCCCAACCCCAGTCCACCAAGGCATTTTGGTTTTTGAATCACCTCCCAACTAATTGATGCCATGCCCCTGCTACCATCTTCTTTGCCCCAAAAGAATCTACTTCGAAGACTTACCAATTTCCGCGTCACACCCTTCGGAATTCAGAAAATGCTGAGGCAGTACATAGGCAGGCTATTCAACACTGTTTTTCTGAGTACAAGTTTGCCAGCCTTACTCAAATATTTCGCCTTCCAGCCCCTAAGCCTCCTTTCCACCTTCTTAATCACCGGGCTCCATGTTTCAACCCTTCTTGGTTTTGCGCCAAGCGGGATGCCCAGGTATCTTAATGGCAACCTTGCAGACTTACATTGCAGGACCTCACAAGCAGCCTCAGTTTCCCCTTCTGAGCAATTCAACCCAATTATCGTAGATTTGTCAAAATTAATTTTCAAGCCAGTCATTAGCTCGAACCCGACTAGTAACCTCTTATAATTCATAAGGCTCTGTAAATCACAAGGACAGAAGATAATTGTATCGTCTGCGAATTGGAGATGCGTTAGCTGAACCTTCATCTTTCCAACTTCTAGGGCCTTTTCCCTCCCCAAAGTAGTAAGTCTCTCCATTAGCCTGTTCAGAACCTTCGTAACCATGACGAAAAGAAAAGGGGATATTGGATCCCCTTGTCTCAACCCACGTTGCAGCTTGAAGGATTTGGTAGGCACCCCATTAACTAGTATAGACATAGTTTCAGAGGTGATACATAATCTTATCCATTTCCTCCAACGCTCTCCAAAACCCATACTCTTCAGAACGACATCCACAATATCCCATTTGACTCTATCATAGGCCTTCTGGAAGTCAAGTTTAACAATCCATGCCGGCACTTTCTTCTTCTTCAACCAGAATACAGTTTCACAGGCCACTAAGGCACCATCCAAGATTTGTCTCCCTTCCACAAAAGTAGTTTGGACCTCTCCCACCAAGCTTGGCATAAAAGGTCTCAGCCTATTCATCATCGGCTTAGTTATAACTTTGTATATGCACCCTATCATACTGATAGGTCTGTAGTCCTTCAATTCACTCGTTCCTCCTTCTTTATGAGCAAGTACAACCCACGTCAGATTCATATCCTCCGTTAACACCCCATTGTTGAAGAAATGAAGCACCGCATCCACAAACTTGCCCTAATTGTACTCCAAAGCTTTCTAATGCTCTTGAAGTTGAAGCCGTCAGGTCCAGCAGCCTTACACGGATTGCATTTCCAAACTGTTCTTCGAATCTCATCAGCATCTGGGGTTCTCTCCAACTCCTTTGCATCTTCTGGAGTTTTAGAACAGACAAGAGACTCATCAAATTCAAGTGGCATAAACTGCTCCTCAGTATACAATCGCTTGTAGAATCTTCTAATTTCCTCCTTCACCCTCTTCGAACCACTATAAACCTTGCCCCCAATCTGTATCTCCTCCATGATCTTCGACCTCTTCTTTGAGCATGCAATCGCCATGGAAGAATTTTGTATTCCTATCCATGCACATGGCAAACCTTAAACGTGACAGCTGCTTCCAATAGAGCTCCTTCCTAACATACCACCTCTCCACCAACACTCTAAGGGCCCTAACGCTAGCCAAAGTGCATTCATCCACCACCCCCTCCTCCACAAGTCTATCAATCTTCTCAATTTCAGTTTCAATAAATTCTATGTTGTGATCAATCAGCCCAAACTTCTCCTTATTCCAGCTCCTAAGCGGTTTCCTCAGGCCTCTTAGTTTGTCAAGAAAGTCTAATTTACCCAACATGTCCCATTCTTCTTTCACCATGTTGCAAAAATTTGGGTGCGTTAGCCATGCATCAAGGGACCTAAAAGGCTTGGGACCCCAATCAATCTCATCAAACCGGACCGCATCGGACAATGAACTGATAGAGCTCTTGGTAGTCCACAAAGTCTAATGGATTTGCAAGCCTCCTGCCACTCACCATCTATAAAGACTCTGTTGATACGACTACACACCTTGCCACCGAACCATGTATACTTCCTTCCATTCAATTGCAATTCAATCAGTTCTGACCTCTCAATCCAGTCACTAAAATCCCCGCTGCTCTGTAAGAGACGAGTAGCTCCCTTCCTATCTTCAATCCATAAAACCTCATTAAAGTCGCCCCCCATCATCAAAGGGATTTCTAAGGAATCCCATAATTCAGATAGTTCCTCCTAGAATCTCAACTTGTTTTCTCTCAAATGGGGACCATAAATAACACATATCCCACACTCAAGTTTAAACTCCTCCATCCCCCCAGCCACCACAATCCACCTCTCATCTTTCACCACTCTAGTCCTTTCCAGAAAGTCTTCCCTCTAAAGGCAAATTATTCCACTCGACTGCCCATTTGATACAATACCATCCCACCCGAACCCTTTTCTCCCCCATATCTTACTCGAGACCCCTTTTTCTATCACCTCCTTTATTTCAATAATCCCGATAAAATCAAGATTCTGCTTCCTGCACAAATTCCTAACCATCTCCACTTTCCCAAGCCCCCCTAACCCCCTAACATTCCAAAAGCAAAGTTTCATGATTTCAAGGGACAAACACCTAACCTCAACAGTTTGCTGCGCCCAGAACCAATACAAGCCACGCTCGGGTGGACTCTCCTAACCTCCTTCCTTTTCTTTGTGGAGTCCCGCTTTCTCCTTTTTTGTTGCTCGTTGATCAAGCTGCGTAGTGGCTTGTCTTCACAGTCCGACGCAATGCGATTTCCAGCCACGCTGTACAGCTCCTTCGTCGCCTCAATTTCTTCAATCGAGTTTGTATGTAGGTTAGAACCAGAATCAGCCTCCACACTTACTTCCTAATCCACCCCATCTAAGGGATCATTTTGGGATAGACCATGAACGTGAGCCCCATCAGCGCAAGGCCCAAACCCCCTACTACTTCCAAGTTCTCATTGGCAATTGGTCCAGATTTCTCAAGCCCAATATCGTTTGGATCCATGTCCCCATTTAGTTCTCCTAATCGTAGGGGCCCATCTTGTAAAGGCCCATTCATCATAACGTCCCCTTCGTGTATATCTCTCTCGTTGCATGCCTTCAGGGCTTCCATGATGATTCTGTTATTCTCATTAACGGGAGAGGGACCCACTTCATCCTCACCTTCATTAAACAAGTTGTCATTCTCATCAAGCCCGAGGTCATTAGCACCCTTATCAACGCCTTCCATTAACATGTTGTCGCCCAGTGGGACCCCCTGAGGGTTGTTCACTTCCCTCTCGAGGCACGTCTCCTGAACTTCCGAAGCCTCCGACGTAGCTACCACCACATGCGGCGTCTCCAAATTCTCAATGTTGACCGGCGGATCACCTACCCTAATCCCTGAATCAGCTTTAACATTCTCCGTCCCTCCCCACACCAACACACCATCATCTACTGCCTGAACATCATCAACCGATACATCAGATCTTGTTGGGTGCGCTTGTAGGCCAAAGACCTCCCTCCCAAATTCCTTAGCAACGATATCAAAACGCCTTTCCCCATCCTTCAAAATAAAGGAGTCATGAATTCTTTCCCATTGGAATGAATCCACCAAAATCCTCGCTGTCGTGAAGGAGTAACTTTCCTCCGTAGTCGTATCTTCCATTACTAGTGTACCCCAATTTATTGCTACTTTTCCAAAAGTATCCTTACGCCATAGATGGATCGAAACACCAGTTAACTCCACCTATACCCTTCTAGAAAGACATCTCACAAACTCCCAGTGCAGCCTTAACTCATCAAAAATCGAAAGTAATAGGGCATCATGAAATGCAATATCTCTCGTTTCTGTCGACTCAAAGGTTAACAGGCATCTCTTGGGCCCGACGTCTCTACATTCCACTTCTCCTTTACCGTCCCACCTCTCTTCCAGAAAAGACATCACTGCCGGAAAGTTGATCGACTTGAAGCAATGCCCCATGAGGCTCCGCTGCAGCCTTTCAATCTGCATCTCACAGGGTTTCACCTCAATTTCTTTCACTTCTTTAATCTCCCGAGTTTTCTCCTTCCTCCTTTCGTTGTTTCGGGTTCTACTAATTCCTGTGGCATCCTTCATTCCCATCACTTGCGTCTCATTCACACCTCCTTTGTCTACTCTACCATTCGGAGAGTTTTGATCACCCCTGCAATATTTGGCCAAGGTAACCTCAATGCTCCTACCGTACACCAAGGTCCCATGCATTCTATCCACTGCTCTCCTTGCACCCCCTGTAGAATCAAAACGAATGAAGGCGAATGGGCACTTTCTATCTCTCATTTTCTTCCAGGATACATATACATCTGCAACCTCTCCAACTCGCCCAAACAGCTCAAAGAGGATGCCTTTGTTGACATTCTTAGGAAGATTATCCACGAAACAGGAAGGCATCGTGCCCCCTAGAGGTTTGGTTCACCTCCCCAGTGCTTTTTGGACTCCTCAAAGTTCCGTCTCCCTCTACTCCGTTGAACTTGCCATCCCATCTCCTGTTGTTCTCGACGGGGATTCTTTTCCATAGCAACAACATCCCGCCACGACCTAGGTCTATCCCCTAAACCCACCCTCCTGGCACCTGGTATATCCCCCCAACACTCACCCCCTTATCCCTCCCATCAATATAGCTGATGTCCTCACGGTGTTTCGCCCTCAACCCTTCTTACACAGTCGTCGTAGTAAGCCCTAGCAGAGCCTCTCTCTCCTCTCATGCCTCGTCGGTGTATAGCTAACTTTAATTTGAATGTTTGTTTGTTACAAACTAAGATGGGTTAATAATAATAAGTATGTTACACGAGTTAAATATGATATTGTGCCATGAAATTTCAAACTATGATCAAATAACCCCCGAAATTTAAATGACATCAAATTGATCCTTCACTTTTAAGGTTTTGACTCATGTTGGTCTTTTTATGGGTTTTAACTTCCTTTACCCTCAAACAACGTCATTTTGAGTCGTTTAATTAGATTCAAACATGTACAATTAACGATCATATGAGTGTTTTTTTAACGCAAATCTATAAAGAGGCCATCGCGAGTCACAACCACAAAAATGGAGGAACAATTTGATACTATTTGAATTTTGAGGGCCAATTTGATCATAACCCGAATTTCAGCACGAATATGATATAATATATGTTACACTTAAACTAAAATGTTAAGTTACTCGTTCAAATTTTTGTTTTGATGAAAAGGAACTATATGTAACCAACACCCTACTAACCAACAATTAATCAACACACTCCCTTTCCTTCTCTGTCATTTTTCTTCTATTATTGTCTTCTTCTTCTCTTCAAGATGCAGCAGAGATCCTCAACCTCCAATTCATGCTTCTATAGAGACAAACATATAGCCGAATATTACTATTGCTCAGATGGAGAGCCACGAGAGCAATGTCTTGAAAAAGATGAAGACCAACAACGATGGTATTAACAAAAAGGCCAAGACTATTACTATTGCAGAGGATTCTTTTGTGCAGTAGGATTTTACGATTAAGATTGCATTTAGAAAGCTCCTTTATCTTTTTTCCAACTTCGTACGATGTGATGCCGTTTACCGACGCCAGAAAAGTGAAGAAGGAAAAATATCAATCGGAACATCCTCTTGACCTGGCCTCAATTTGCCTTTCTAATTCTCAATAGACTTTATTTTGGATAATCAATTTTAATTGTTTGAATTATCAATTTTTCCATTTTGAAAGATCATTCATTTTTGCATTGAAAAAGTATAGGTAAACAAATTTTTTTTAATCAATAAATCAGTCAATAAATCAAAGAACATCCAAAATATTAAAAACATAATATCATACACTGCACAATCAAGAACTTCTAAAAATCAAATATACATATAACTCTATAGATATTTCTTTAAAAACAAAACATTCAAAATCTAAAGAAATAAAATATCTAATTTAAGTTAGTGGTTGATATTGACTTAGTGGTTGATGTTGATTGAACTTTTATTGATTACTTAACATTATTATTTGCATTATACGTTTTCTCAATTTTTTGGTGATCACTTTTATTTTTTTGAAAGATCAATTTTTTTCGTATTTTTATTGATTAATTCTACTAACTACTTAACACTACTTTTTACAAAATAATATTTTATAAATTACATGGTATAAGCTATTTTGGAAAAGTAAATTTGAGCATCAATTTTTTCCTTATTTCTGTTATATATATGAAGAACAGATTATTATTTAATTATGGCATCTTGTATTTTTTTTATCCAAAATATCTTTTTTTTTTTGTTTTTTGATAGTTAGAATTATATTTTAAAACCTTATAAATAGATTTGTTTAATTTCAAGAATTTGATTAATAACCGTTTTTGCTAGGGCGGTGTGTGGTGTATGTGGGGGGTGCAGACCTCAAATAAAGTTAGCAATTACGTAGGAAAACACAATGCTTGATGATCAAATCATGGATCAGCAGCTGCACATAAACACAATCATAGCAAAACACAAAAATCAATTTGCAACTAAGAATATTTGTATGATTTAAACTCTCTTCTTTCTTATCCTCCTTAACTTTTTAAAAAGTTGATAATATGATTAATAGAAACAAAAGGATAACATTACAACTGGACAAGCTGATGATGTCTTTTAACCTGCCAGTGATATGAGGTGTCTATCTATTATAAATTTAAATATAATATTTTATTGATTAAGATTCTCCATTTACCTCTATATATACCTCATCTCACTTCTCATCACCTTGCAAGAAACCCTCGATCACTTACTCTTAATAACACTCTATTCCCTCAGTTTGATCTATTAATTACAATCTCATACTTTTCTTTCCAAATGGCCAGCCATGAGGTAACTCATATATATATATTGTTTCCTCTTTTTTTTTTTAGAAGCCTCACATTTGCATTAGGGGGGTTTTATTGGATTTACTTCTGTAGAATCAACTCTTTGGTAAATTAACTTTCATATAAATTAAAGTTTTAATATGTAATTGCTAATAGTTTGAAAATAGATTTTGACAGAAAGTAATAGTGAAAATTTATTACTCGAAAACAAAGTTAGTTACTAACGCTATAACATTTCTTCTTTAAATAATTTTTTACATCACGTTAAAAAACTTTGTCCATAAATAATCTTTGGTTACGAATTTTATCTATAATCACGGTTTTTATTGGTGATTTCGTAAAAGAGTGACCGCCACCTTTGCTTGAAAAACATAATCAAGTTATGATGATGACAGTATTGGTCACGGTTTATAACCGTGACTACATTTAATTAAAAAAGTATATGGTATGTATTTTTGTCTAATTATTATTAATTATAAAATATCAACAATACTAGGTAACCAATAAAAAATCAGTCAATATCAATGAATAATTTATATTGAATGTTCTATTTTTTTAGGTTTTGAATATTCTGTTTATAGGTTTTGGGTGTTCTATTTCTTTTGTTGATTGTTGGTTACTTTAGGTTTCAGATGTTCTATTTTTTTTATTGCGGATGTTCTGTAAACAATTGATTTGTTAGTTAGAAAAATATCATAAAATATACGTGAGAGGTCACTTTTGTTTTTAATTAATTATCTTTCAGATGTATTTTTATCATTTTGAATTTTTAGTATGCATTTTTATCCATCCAAAATTTTTTATGTATGTTTTTATCCATTTATTCTAGTACATAAGTTTGTTTTTATTTACTGATGCCGTAAAATACAAATATATTTTGTTAACTATTAGGATTTTCAATCAATTCTAGAAATTATTAAACAACATCAAAATTAGTATAAAAAAAAACCATGAAAATTAGCAAAAAGAAAATTATCTTGTTATCGGTATTATTATGTGTGAATTGATAGGATTTAGCTGGTTATGTTAGAATACCTGGTTTACACAAATATATAATTGATAAACAATGTAACAGGGTGAACAAGCAGCACATACAGTGAGAGAAACAGCAGCACAACAACAACCAGGGCATGAGATTCCAGTAGCAGCAGCATCAGCCGCGACAGAACAACCAAAGGAAGGAACAACCACTGGTGACGCACAAAAAGAAGAAGCAACAGCACCAGAGAAGACTGAGGAAAAGCCTCAAGATCACAAAGAAACACCTACTACTACTGGAAACTGAGTCCAAATAAACCACCACTACTAGTTCAAATCGCAATAATGAGAAAGACTTAAAAAAAAAAAGTAATTAAAGAGAGCTTATTTGCTTGTTTGTTTGTTTGCTACTATATATCTATTATTATGGTTTTGCTGGTGGTTCGTTGCGTTTAATAGTTTGGTTCCATACTTCCATATATATCTATTATATGATGCTGTAGAAAATTATGATGAGAATTTTCTTATACTTTAGTATAGTTGAGACATGGGAGTTGGGAGAGGCCTTATACATGGCAATATGGCATGACTCATGTTGTTAATGTGATTAATAAGATATATATTCCATATATTTAGCATTCTTTGTTCGCCAATGTTTTATTTATAAAGTGAGAAAGTCACTTTTATATAAAAAATGAGAAAGCATTTATAATCATTGGATTAATTTAAATGATTAAGATTAAACAGTTCTACTAAGTTGCAATAAATGCTTCTCCATTAAGTTGCAATAAATGATTCTCCACTAAATAGTAATAAATGCTTTCACTACAAGAAAATAAGCCTTTTGCCACGTTTATAAAACGTGGCGATAAACTAGAAAAAGGGTGGCTACTAATAATGGCCACGCTTTTTCATCAACGGCCACGCTTTTGTTGGCGTCACCTCCGCGGCCGTGGCCCTTGCTCAATCGCCACACTTTTTTTCCAAAGGCCACGCTTCTCAATGGATGGGGGGATCTAAATGGAAAGCCTATTGCCATGCTTAAAAAGCGTGGCTAAATCTGAAAAGCTATGGCCACACTTCATCCTCAAGGCTATAGCCACGTTTTTACAACATATACGACTATGGTTAGGAAGCGTGGCAGTAGAGTTTTCAACCGCCACGCTTAGTTAAACGTGGCAATAGAGTTTTCAACAGCCACGGTTTCTTAAACGTGGATCAAGAGTTATCAACTGCCACGCTTAAATAAACGTGGCCGCTGTTTTAAATTTAGCCACAGCTTTTAAAACGTGGCGGTTGAGTTGTGAACACCGAAATCATTCCTGAGCAATGTCCACATTTTGTAAGTGTGGCGATAGATATCTTCCAATTTTTTAAAAAAATTAACTAGGTCTGAATGCAAAATATTTTTGAAACCTGCTAAATCTTTTTGAAACCTGCTGAAAGCAAGAATAGAAGCACATTCTATGCAGTCATTACACAAAATGTACAAAAGGATGAACAACAACCAGTCTATGATCAGTCATTCTACAAAATCTACCTAGGATGAACAATAATAAGTCATTTTATGACTGCCATAAACAATAAAAGTTTGTTTGCTTTATAATAAACTACCCTACATCACTAACTAGCTAGCTCCTCATCACTAACTATGCTGCCCCATGCATGTCCAATTCTTCAAGAATCAATTTCCAAGTTCCA
>JASCZI010211545.1:6661-19937 GCA_036250425.1 Stylosanthes scabra
AAGTAGTACTTCTAATAGTTCTGCTTTAGAAGGCGTTGAGCCAGTAAATGATTCATCTGAAGCAAACACACCTGGCAACAGCAACGAAGTGGTGAAGACTGGGATGACTGCGAACCAGCTGGCAGCGAAGGCTATGCAACTTCGTTTGAAAGGAAAGCACGAAGAAGCCGAGAAACTAATGGTAAGACCATAAAGTTGTTTAATCATCTAGGGAGCATGCCTTTCTAGTTTTGGGGTTACTTTGATTGTATTGTTTTTAAATTGGTACACTTTTGGTGGACAGCAAGAAGCAAAGGTTATGAATACAAATCAGGGAAATCAAGCTCATACAAATAGATCAAGATCGGACGGGGATTCTAGCAGGTATTTTACTATCTTGGAATCATACATACCTTTCCCCCTGTTTCTCTTATCTCCATGTGCATGTGACTTATTCACTTCTGATATCAGAATAGAGTCTAAGATGAAGTTTCTATTATAGCAGCAAAAAATAAGGGGCAGTTCTTGTCACTACTTTATTTTATGTGCGCATTTCTACAGTTGTTTTATGTCTAGCATTATTTTTATTGGCTGCTAGTGTGTTCTTGTATAACTTTTTTTTGTCTTATGATTTCTTACTGGCTGTTTTATTCAAGATATGCTACACAAAAAGTATATCCTCAACAGAAAAAAGGAGAGGATGATGCTGACATGCATCTTGCTCGCAAGATCATGCAGAACAAGCAATTTAAGGTTTCTAGTCGGGCTGATGATGAATATGACTATGATGATGCTCCAAGCAAAAAGAGTAGAAAGACACGTGGTGGCGATGATCACAAGATTATCCAGAAAAACACTCATGAAAATCGGTTCTTGACCCAGCAAGAGCGCTGCCTCTTTTGTTTGGAAAATCCAAATCGGCCAATGCATCTGGTAGTGTCAATCGCAAACTTCACATATCTTATGTTGCCACAGTGGCAGCCTGTCGCGCCTGGCCATTGCTGCATTTTACCCATTCAGGTGAGCTTAATCTACTAGGGCACCGTTTGTTTGGAAATGAAATTGGGGGACTGAGACTCAGTATTGTATTTGGTTGATAGAGACTGGAACTAAAATTTCAGTCTCGGTCCCAGAATTCCAGTATTTTCAGTAGTAGGGACTGGGAGACTGAGGACTGAGACTGAAATTTTAAAAACTTTTTTTTACTCCAATACCCTTATTTAACATTAAAGTTTCTATTATTAACTTTTGTTATTCCTCCATCAACTTAATTTAATCTCTATTTTTCCTAGTAAATTTTAAACCAAACACAATAACAAACTTAATTCAGTCTCAGTCTTCCAGTCTCAGTCCCCCAGTCCCAGTCTCTCTCCCAAACACTAACATAAGTATCATATATTTTATGTGAATTTGAAGAATGTCCGTATATTTTTGAGCTAGTTGATTTGTGGCATAAGGAACTTTTTTTATTATTTTATTACTTAGACTTTTCCAACTTTGTCTTATCCTTTTATATGACAGCATGAATCAGCTACAAGGACGGTGGATGATAATGTGTGGACTGAAATTCGAAACTTCAAGAAATGCCTAATCATGATGTTTGCAAAGCAAGAGAAGGAGGTGGTGTTTCTTGAAACTGTGATGGGATTGGCACAGCAAAGACGCCATTGTATGGTTGAGTGCATTCCGTTACCCCAAGATATTGCCAAAGAGGCTCCTTTATACTTTAAAAAGGTGACATGTCTAACATCATCTTAATTTGTAATCAATACTTTTCATTTATGTGAAATTATTTGGGTTCTTCATTAATGTTTCATGAACAATTTTTCCTTGTTTTTGCTAGATATTATAGTTATAATTATTCCATAGCATCTATTGAAATAGATCTGAGTTATTATATTGTGTGCTTGCATGCGCTATGTCAATTGTATATTATTGAATCTGTTCTGACATTGTGTTCACAATAGGCAATTGATGAAGCTGAAGATGAGTGGAGCCAGCACAATGCCAAGAAACTCATAGACACAAGCCAGAAGGGACTGCGGAATTCAATTCCAAAGCACTTCCCATACTTCCATGTTGAGTTTGGACTAAACAAGGGTTTTGTACATGTTATTGATGATGAGAAGCAGTTCAAGAGCAACCTTGGTTTGAATGTAATAAGAGGGATGCTAAAGTCCGCCGAGGAAGACATGTATCGTCGTCGACGGTATGAGGCCGTGGATGTACAAAAACAAGCAGTTGCTAGCTTCTCTAAAGAGTGGGAACCTTTTGACTGGACGAGACAGCTTCATGAAACATCTTAACAATGCTTTGTACAGGTTATAAGCATCAAAGAGAAATGATATTTGTTGTGGCCCCCGAATTTTAGATGATATAGTTTATGGGAGATAATAAAACTCAATTTGATTCTTGAGTTTTTTTTTTCTTCGCTAATAGATTTGATATATGAATTTTGTATATGTATAAACATTAATCAAGCTAGATAGAATTTCTTTTCTTCTGACACCGGCAGTAGAATACTAAAATGGACAATTAAATGAAACCTGTAATAAAATTAGTGACATTGAACCTTCAAAAGTAAAATATATTTACAATTTCTTGAGGGTAACAACCGAAATCTATTAGATCATCACGTCATAACTCATAAGGCTTTCAAAGTTTTCCAAATTCATAAATTAGAGGGTAAATTGCCCTTTGTAAAATGAGATTTGTGTAAAAATTTTTAAAACAATGCTATGGAATCAACGTTAGGCTCGTTATTATTCAAAATTTATATGAGTTACCATCCGTAACTCATATATTAATGATTAAGTTATCATTCAAAATTTATGAGTTATTACCCGTAATTTATATTGGCTCCTTGTTGACTATAATATATTGCCCCGTAGTCTTTTTCAAATTTTAATTATTTACAAAAAAATTCAACTATAGTTAATAAGGTAAGCTAGAATAACTAAATTTAAATGGAGAGTTAAGCTTAATTATATTTAGTTATCACATATAGATCAATAAAAATGAAACACATCACAAGGGGTAATTTATCCTCTAATTTAGAGGAGTTTGGTAGACTTCACCTAAACATTTTTCTAAGTACATGGAATTGGAAAGTTAGGTTTGAACTCACATACATATTTCAAATGTATAAAGAATACAGAGTTAGTGTAATTTGCTAGCTTTCTCTCTCTTTCAAACAAAAAAAAAGGGCGAGGGTATGATTTTCTCTCTTTCTCTCTCTTCTCTCTCTTCGCTCTTCATTCACTTTACATTTCCAATATGTATTGGAGTAAGCACCATGTTTTTATAGGGATGATAAAGACACACATTCACACCATGACACTAACCACATACCATATTTTCATGTGTGAGTTAACCAACAAAATTACTTTTGAAGTTTTCAAAAGTTGTAAAAAAATACCCTCAATTTTGTTAACAATAAAAATATTCTTTAATTATTTAAAAATCTGACAAAAATATAGACGAATTTGGTGGTTAACTCTTTATGTATCATAAAGACACAAACCCCTCTTTCTATTGAAAAATAAACATATACGCACCACCACACCACCCTATTTATGTTGGTAACTTAAAATCAAGTGCTAAATATAGTCTGGATATTCATGTTGGATAGCACCTCTGCACTCCCTGATGTGAGTATCAATTTGCGATCTCTGGATGGAAAAATTCCAAGTGCCCCCAAATCAAGCTTACCATAAAGATCCAGCAGGATGAAAAGAATTCTTGAAGCACTGGTATTAGTTCCTAATAACTTACCATCAATATGTTGCTTAATTCTCCTGAGGTCAGGGTTCTTCCCGATAGTTACCTGCACGATCACATGAAACAACTTATCTCTCTGTAGAGCGTGTATAACAGGTTTTAGTAGAGATTCCATTTGTGACGCCCCACATCCACACATTCCCATCTTATGCATATTTGCATCACCTAATGCTGCCATTAACTGTTGCTTTATCGATTCCATCTTCGACAAAGTAAAACGATCTGTGGACACACGTGCACTTTCAACCATGATGGAAAATGTAACTATGTATGTGAAAATTGAAATGAAGTGCTTAATAAGTAAATACTTATTAGAGAGATAAATGATAATGAATGAAAACTTGTTATCACATGCATATATAGTGATGGGAGTGGAAGAGTTTGGTTATAGTTAATTTCGTTAGTCCTAATCCGTTACGTTGTACTTGTACGTCAAAAACAGAGGGGCGCACCAAGTTTTCCCTACCATTACCCTAATTATTTATCCAGGTCAACGAGTAAAGACCCAGTCATATGGTTAGAAATGGTTTGACATGAACAAGAAAATGATGGAATAAATAAACCGTGATTTCTCTCTAGATGGGTAGAATAATTTTATGGGTAATACTAATGTACCATTGTACACACCTATACACATCATTTAGTAATATGGAAAAATGTATTTGGTTAGCACAAAAAAATGTAAATTTCTATGCTAATGTTTATATTTTTTCTGTATTACTAAATGGTGTGCACAGATGTATACAATGGTACATATAGATTTATAATCTAATTTTATATATAACAGAATGTGCTTACATGATATCGCGTATTAAATTAACTAACTACTTGATAAATATCTTTAAATCTCAGCTATTATCTGTATATGAAAATTCAAAACGGCAACGCTACATGTATCACTGTACACCTCCATACATTTCATTTATAACACGGAAAATATAAACATTAGATACATACAAAATTTACAAAACACGTTAATACAAACATACGATAGCATAGAAACAGTTACGTATAACATAAAAATAGTGTACCTCACCTATTAAATTAACTAAATTACTTTATAAATATCTTTAAATTTCAGCTATTATCTGTAATGAAAAATATGCTAACTAGTTTTATGTAATCGCCTATGTTAATTGTGACAGGAAATTTACGTTATTTTAATGAGAACAAGTTGGAAGCTTTCCCCTCAAGTAATAGTTTTTTTTTCAAGTAATCGTATCTAAATTATATTTATTTTTATTTTTTATTAGCTTCTTTTAGGAAAAAAAAATGTATAACCCCAATTTTGACATGATATATTTTTTTGTTAGATAAGAGTCAAGCAGGTGCATGAGTAATTTATTGGTTAATGAATTTGATCCCAATTTCATACATTTATAATCATGAATCAAGTTGGTTAGCAGGATTGCTTCTAACACCAGTAGCGAATACTAAACTGGATAATTAAATATTTAAATGTCAGTTGTTACAAAATTATTAGTGACATTGAATCATAAGAAATAAATATATATTTACAATTTCTTAAAGGTAACAACCAAAATTTGTTAGATTATCACACGTGATAAGGCTTCTAAAACTTTTCAAATTTTAATACACTAAATAAAAAATTTTACATTGTCAATCAATCAATTTCATAAGTTTAAATCACTTTTAAAACATAGGGTTACTAAATTTAAAAATTAATTATTTCTATTAATATGAAAATACATGCATCAAAATTTCATAAGTTTAAATCACTTTTAAAACATAGGGTTACTAATCATGCATCAAAATTAAAATCACTCATAAAACCGTTAAACATTTTGGAGTACATGTAGCTGTTTTAGTGTTTTACAATGTTTCCCCATGCTAAGTATATGTTGGATGTTAGTTCATTTTGGATACTACGTCTTCATCTCTGATGTGAATAACAATTTGCAATCTCTGGATGAAACAATTCCAAGTGTCCCAACTCAAGTTTATGAAGAAGATCCTACAATTTAATGAATGTTAACCCTAGTTTTAAAAAATTGATGTTCACATACTGATACTGATTTTTCATGTTATACAGCAGGAAGAATTTGATTAGAAGGGAGTTATTCTTTCGAATAAAAAATATGGTTGTAGAATTTTATATTTTTATTTTCCATAACCAATGAAAATAAAAGGGCAAATTACTCAATATTTCATTTCTATATTATCATATTACACTGTTTTCTCCAAAATAAACAATTTACTCTAAAATTCACATTTCTATGAAATTCATGGCACCCTCTTAAAATTTCCAGAATCCGCTACAGGGTGCCACGGATCGTTACTACTTTCTAAAAAAACATACAGAATCTGTGACAAAGTCACACGGATTCTTATTATCACACACCCTACCAAGGATTACGTTGCCAGTGTTGGGAGTATATATAAGGGATGAGGCATACACACTCATTTTGTTGGGGTAGATAAAAAAAAAGTGTGTCATGACTGAGGAGGATAGTTTTCTAGCTCTGGTCCACCACGATGGCGTGATTAATTACAAATCTAGAGAGGGAGTGAAGTTCACCGATAAAAATCCAAGCAATGTTTTCATCACTACGAGAATCAGGTTGGTGGATCTGCAACGCAACATACTATGTAGGCTTAGTGTTGATTGTTGATGGGAGGAGGCGACTAAACATGATATATTATCGGATTTTGATTTCTATTGTGGCTTAGAGGGTGAAGTATGACTGTTTTGCTATTGAAGGCGATGAGGATCTGCAAGTGTTGCTTCACTGCAGAAGACAGTTCTCTCAGAGGTCTGGACAACAGATCTGTTTGTGGAGATAGTTGATCCACTTGCGAGTTCTGACGTTCAAACCCGAACCCATATTCCGCCAATTTTGCTGGCCCGTCTCACCCTACGATTCAGCCCGATACAAATGAACATCATGTTGCATCTCCATCATTCGGGTTTAATATGCAGGGATAAGCAGTTGATTGCGGCGATGAGTTAGGGGATTCTCGATCTTTTGGGAAGCTAGCGGTCGAATTTGCAGCATCATCGCATCAAATTTCCCCTCCGGTTGTTGAGAGAGTGTTAGAACCCCTTGTTGAAGAGGCTTTGTGACCCGATGACTCTGACGATGGGCCATTGTTCATAGAAGGGGACAGCAACGACGACATCGGTCATGTTCCGACACAACAAGGAGGTGCATCTAGTTCAGGCACACAACAATACCATCCTCACTTATCGAATATGAACTTAGAAGCCCTTTCTGGTGCATGGCATCAATTTTTCCAGATGTTAAAGGGTGCCAGGAGAAGAACATAAGAAATTCTAGGTGTATTGCCATGACGTTGTCTAATCGGCACAACTCTGAGTTTGAGACCACACAAACTAGTCTCACCGGTGGATTTTCACTTCGCAACAGGACATGTGATTGTGGCCATTTTTAGGCTCCGCATTACCCGTGTATGCACGCGGTTACTTGTTGTGCTCCCTCTCGGGTGAATTGGGTATCCTACGTATATGACGTGTATCGCATGTCAGAGGTATTTAACATTTATCGGCTACTGTTTTCACCACCCATTCCGGACGGATTTTGACCCCCCAAACGCGGCCCCATCATCATTCCAGATCCCTGAATGGGGAGAGCAAGGATGGGACGGCCAAGGACTGTGTGGATCAGGATGCACATAAATGATGCCGATCCGAACCGGCCTAGACGTTACGAACTTTGTAGGCAGAATGAACGAGCACACTAGGAAGAATTTGACCAAAGAAATTCCACAGTTGGTGATGGTATTTAAGTTTATGGGTTTATTTGTAACATTTTTTGTTTTATTATACACTCTTAGTTTGTTTTTCTTAGGTTAGGGTTTCTTTCATTTGTGTTGTTTGTGTAATCTTTTATGTATTCATTCATTTGAACTTTAATTTATATCATTTATGTTATCTCTGTTCTCATCTATTTCATCTCATAATAACACTTAAAAACGTATTGTAAAAAGAAGGATACCCTAAAAACAACACCCACAATTTTACTAAGTTACCCCAAACCCTAAACAAAAGGGAATTTGTGGCAGGGTGTATGTTGCTCAGAATTCGTGGCATCCAGCCGTGCATGCTATATGTTCATGTTAATGCGAAGAATCTGTGGCAGGGTGTAGCGGATTCTATAAAACCAAACACCATGCCGCAAATTCCATAGAAATATGAGTTTTGGTGCAATATGATCATTTGGGGCATATGGTGCAATTCGATCATTTTTTCATCCAAATTTATTATTTGGGGCATACGGCTCCAAGGTTTGAATTCGGGATTAACACTTAAACAACCCAAACCACTTACCACTAGACCTGGAAATGGATAGGGTAGGGTTAGGGTTGGGAGCCAACCCTGTCCCACCCTTAACCCTACCCACGTGTTGAGAACCCCTCAACCCTAACCCTACCCGCACTCAGTCTGCGGGTATCCATCGCCAACTGTACCCGGGGGTTGCGACTGGTGAAGCCGCGACAGCGCGACGGTGAGGGGAGGTTCGCGACGGTGAGATTTCAACGACTGCTTCAATGCTTGGGATATGGAAGAGAACGAGAGAGTATGGTGTTCTTGAAATTATGTGAGTGTTTGAAAGTCAGAGAGATTAGGATTGTCGCAACATAGTGTGGAATGAGATGTTTAATTTATAAATTAGGGTTTGTAAAATTTCATATTTATACATGTAAGTAAATGGAAGAGGCATTTACATATTCAATATAAAAATTACAAATTGAAATCATAGCATAGTGACTAAGGCCCTTCTTATAACTAAGAGGCCATGTTTTCTATTCTCAATACTAACAATTTTTATAAAATTATGTATTATATATGAGATGCGGGTTGGGCGGATAGAGTTGAGCCTTAATCCTAACCTTACCCGTAAATAAACCCGCTCTGCCCTCAACCCGCTCCGTTGCGGATACGGTTGGTAACTCGAACTGAACGGGTTGGGTAGGGTTGGATACCCGCGGTAGGGGCTGGGTGAAGCCGGGTCTTCCCTAACCCAGGCCCGGCCCAAAAAGTACCCGGATCTATTATTGAGACTCTAGCCCGGATTCAAATCCGATGAAATCTCTCTCCCTATCATTCAAAATGTATATGAGTTATCATCCGTAACTCATATATTAATGATTAAATTATCAAATAGAATTTATATGAGTTATCATCTATAACTCATATTGACTCTCTATTAGTCATAATATGTTGGCTTTCTAGTTTTTTCAAAAATAAAATATAATATAGTCAAATAACATAATAATTAAACAATTTGAACTCTCAAAATTAGTTTAAAGTTTTAGTCAAACAAAAATTTATACAGTGGATGAATGAGAATTGAGGGGTAAAGTGTGAAGCGTGAGGAAAGACTAAATCAAAATTGAGGTTTCTGGGTGGGTTTAATAAAGCTTTTACTTTTCAAAAGTAGCTTATGAAAGTTGTCTTTTAAAAGATAGCTTTTTAAAAGTCGTAGCACGTGCGTTTGGTAAAATCAAATAAAATCGATCTTTTAATAAGCACAAGCAACAACAATTGTGTTTGGTAAAATGACTTTAAAATTTTAAAATTACCATAAAAAAATGTGGATATTTATTATTAAATAGGGTTATATTAGACTTTTTAATTTTATTAAGCACAAGCCATCTTTAAAAAGCTCCTCCTTAGGTGCTTTCAAAAGCACTCCTATCTTTTAAAAGCTACAAGTACAAGTATGTCATCTTTTTAGTTTACCAAACACAAATAAGGTGCTTGTGCACAAGCACCCTCCGAAAAGCTCTACTACCATCACATGTGTTATGGGCTTGGGCAATGTTGGTATTGGTTAGAATGGAAAATTTGGGCCTAAATCCCTATTAGACAACTGGCTAATGTTACAAAAATTCATAACTCATGTAGTAACACTCTGAGAGAATACATCATATAATTGCATACTCTATTACTCTTATATGATTTATTTTTTTGAATTAAGTTATATAGTACTAGTACCAGGTCGGGGCCGGGTGACCCAAGCCTTAGCCCAGTCTTGACTTCATAGTAATACCAATTTGACTTCATAATTTTTGGGTTAATTTCGGGCCACTTTAAAGCCGGACCAAGAATGACTCAAATTTTATTGGGTCCGGACTGGGCTTCGAGCCGATCCGGGCCATGTACACTCCTAACTCGCAAATAGGGTTAGTGCTGCCACCCCTACTTATCACTTGTGCTAGGGGATGTGGTTACTAAGGAAATGAAATTTATATTTAATTATTTAGGACAAAAAAATATTAAAAAAAAATGAAATTTATATTTTGGTGAACTAAACAAGTATGGAAGAGCGTCAAAAGAAAAGACACAAGTATGGAAGGGTTATTGGGCTTGGGTCTTGGGATGGTGAACAGACCGATCCAAAATGAAGAAAGGGTAGGGCTCCACTCTGTGGCTATATAAATGCATAAATGCATAGCTAGGTTTTTCACTCTGCAGTTTCTACTCTCTACTTTTACTGTGTGTAGTTGTTGTTTGAGTGGAAGAGAGATCATATTGATTCATTCCATCCTTTTAATCAAGGGAATCACAGTTTAGTTGAGTTGAGTTGAGTGGAGTCTCTTTCTCTCTCTCTCACGATCTCTACTGTGTTCCCTTGATCAAATAGATGTATTGGATCACAATCACTTCTTATTCACGTGCTTCACATTGCAGCTGATCAAAGTCTCTCTCTTGTTCTCGATGCTTGATTAAATCTTCATGATCTGCACATTGTATTTCTCTCGTTTGTTTGCGATGAAATTTTGATTTTGTTAACACCTGCTTTTTAAATTATTATTATAAATAAAGTAATTGAAGAAGATATTAGAGATACCTTACGGGGTGGAATCATCTCTTCTCCAAAAATGGGTTGTGAACTTGTGATGGGTTTGAAAAGTGGCGGTGGCAATTTGACAAAGGAGATTAGTTTAAGTTTGACAATTAGAAAGTAACTAAATAGTAAATACAAGGCTCAAGGCTAAAACACTAACTTTAATATTTTGAACCCTAATATTTGGGCTAAATTTTAAATTAATTTCTAGCATTTTAACCTATTTGTTTTACTCTTAACAAATTTCAAACGTATTTAATATGATTTCACCGTAATTAGATGAATAATTAATAAAATATGGGATGTAATTGTTAACAATTTATTAACAAAGTCATTTATACTCAGTTTTGTATGTTCGAAGCTTTATTGGTGCGCGAAAAGAACAAAAAGAAACTTGCATAAATGTGCAAGGTCACACACTAGACAAATATTATCTCCATCTGATATGGAGACAAAAACAAAGCACTAGGAAAGTAGGAATGTACAACAACGAGACACAAATCTTCACCCTGATAAACACTAATGATTCCTGTCCCCATTCCCCAACAGCAAACAAGCTTCACATAAAAACAAATCAGTAGCCTTGCAAAAGTAACAACAATACATAATCAGTGATGCAAGAAGTTGAACTTGAACAAGTTAGATATAAAGGAACTCCACTACTTCCCATTCCCCTCAAGGTGCCAAAATCTGTATTCCAGAATTATCTTATCATCAGTTTCTAAGACAACAATAAAAACTTCAGTAAACCTCATAATACAGCAAATATACATGAAGCCAAAGGAAACTGTCCCCAGACCCCAAGGATTCAGCCCCAATCACACCAAAAAGTTTATCTCAAGAAAGATGCAAAATGATAAAATAGCAATAATATTACAATATATATCATTTTCTTAAAAAGAATGAAGTTTATGTTGTAGTAGTCCAGATTCCCTATGGTAATGACTAATGAGGAGACATACAAGATGATAGTGGAGGAATATCCTCCTCCTATTCATTGAACGTATTGGAGCATCCACAACAAACATTACAGGCCCCTCACACAATACATATATTCCCTTCCCCACCCTCCAAATCTGATATGTTTGCTATGGACACTCACTAGGAAAACCAAAAAGAAAAGAACAGAAAACAAAGCCTTGCTATCACAGCAGTCCCTCCCCCTACTTCCAAGATTGAAATCAAAGTTTGGTGACCAAAGAATGTGTTCTCAATAAATGGCAACTTCTACCGGTGGATGAATGGTGGCCGGTGCATTATGTATAATGCACCAATTTCCTAAAATGCTGCTATTACCCTGTTGATCACTTGCATACATTGGTCTGCAAGTTCCAGTCATCGAGAAGCCCAGAAATCGTAGCCTCAAGCTTCTTGGCCTGAGGACCTGGCTTCAGTATATTGACGTCGCCCCATTGGGAGCATGGATCCGACCACCAGCTCCTCTGCCCAGAACACCATGCCCCTGGCACAACTTGTTTGCGACCGCGGTGAAGGATCTTTTCATCAATCATGTCCAGCACCGGGTTATCAACCGCGAACTGCCGTGCAAATGCAGCTCCACTCTCCACCATCTGATTAAATACAGATGCATTAAGGAAGTGCGGTTCCATCTTTGGAGGATTGTCCCAGATCATGTATCTTAGGTCCCCATTTACAGTTGTGTTCTTAAACTCTGGTGCATTGCAAATAACTGAATGAAAGTAGCCTTCTTGAGATAACTTCACATTTGTAAAATACATAAGCAGTGTTCGAGGTAAATTATCCCAACCAAAAATACAAAATTCGAGGAAAGATCGACTCAAAATGACCCAAGGTGAACCTGCAAGGCAAGGAAAGCAGTCAACAACAAACATAGCAACTCTCATAGTCATAGATAGTGTTACACAGGCAGCATGAGAGAAAAGATTTGCCTGTGTAGAGTTTGAACGCATCAGGTGTTGACCGTTTCTCAGTAGCATGAAAAATTTGACTTCTTCTAGCTAAATATAGCCCCGGATCAACTACTATAGGATTGAATCTGTCGCTTCTGCACAAGCAAATAACCGGATAAATAAACTTTCTAATACCAATTGAATAAGTGCCACAAAGTAGCAGTCTAGCAGATAGAGTAAGCAGCAGTTTTCATACACTTTCCATCCAAGGTTGCCAGTGTGATCAATGAAATTCAGGTCCCTCCTAACGGAAGAGAAAACATGAGAAAGATCTAGAAAAATAAACAAGCACGGATCAGTAATATAGAAACAAGATTTGAGAACATGAAAAATTCAAAGACATTAAAACAAAGAATTAAGTGTCTAAGGTTTTCATCACCTATAACAAAAATAAAATGACAATACTGTAAATGTTATTGGGTTTAAAGCAACATTTGTATGCTTGAAGGCCTCACTGATGAACCCTAAAATGGAGGACTTATTGAGCCTTCAAAAGCCAACCTCTGTAGTTACAAACCAGCTTTTTCAGTGTACCTCATATATTTCAAAATCAAAACTGTCGCTTAGTTGCGTTCTTTACTGCCTTCCTAGGAGAATTTTGCTTTATAATATCCTTGGAATTCTTAACAATATCTCCCATGCAGCCTTCAAATGAAACCAACGTATTCACAAGATGGTCCAACATCAAAGGATTTACATGAATGATCAATCAGGATGCAATAGCATATGCAAACAAAGTGAACACCCCCCCCC
>JASCZI010211545.1:20043-31005 GCA_036250425.1 Stylosanthes scabra
TACTAGTGATAAATTCCAGTAGCTGATGTATCTTGGAGTGTAACATATATACCCAATTTCCTTTTTTCTCCAGAAGCATAAGAAAATTGGTTGAAACTAACATTTAAGCTTCTAAATATGCTGTCAGCACCTCCCTGAACACTTTAAAATCTAATATTCACATACTATCTTTGGTAAACTTCTTTGGCACAAAAACCATTCACTGTAGCAATGAAAAGATTTCCCGCATAGAACCAACCTCTTCAACTCAGAAATTGATATGCACAGGGTCTAAGCAGTTTGTCAAGCAAGTACAGATACTATTGATTTTTTGTGGGTGAGGGTTTGAAGAGTCCTCAATTGCATCGGATGACCTAAAATCATTCTTTTGATTAACTGAACTAGATCACATGAAGAATCTCAGCTGAGCTTCTTTGGTATATAGGAAGGCTTGAAAAAGTACTTAAAATCTGTTATTTCATTTAAGGCTTCTTTGGTACCTTCTTTCTTTTTAATATAAATCACAAGTACCCCTTGACCCTATTACCTTAAACATCGTTCTAAAAGTTCACCATGTACACCTCTCCTTCTCCACCCTTTTGGAGTAAAAATTTTACATTGAATAATGTTATTCACACACCCTTTTTGCAGACACCACTTTTACACCCGTATAAAAATACGAGTATCATATGTAGACCACAAAAAATGGAAAGCAGTTAACACATTAATGACCGTATTTTATACGGGTGTCAAATTGATGTCTACCAAAAGGGTGTGTGGATAGCAGAACTCTTTTACATTATAATCCCTCCCTTCCCCTGCAAAATCCTAGCTCACAAAGAACAATCCATAATTCCTAACTCCCACCCAACTTTCACATGCCTATGTATGACTAACAAATCAGTTAAAAGACCAATCTTTTCACCTAGCATCCTATATAAATTCAATTCTAGAACCTAACTCATGATCATCTCTCACAATAGTGTAAAATTATATAAAAATCCAAACTCAAACTAACCCAAGGGGCAAGGGGGGCAGCCTGGTGCAAAAGCATGTTACAGAGGTTCTGAGGAATGGCCACACCCAAAGGCTGTAATATAAGCAGCTTATTCCACTCAAAGTAACACAAGGATGACCCTAAATTTCATTAACCTATAGCAACCAATCCAAAATTCAACTATAAGAAACATCTATAAAAGGAAACTCACTCATTTGGACATTAATTATTAAAACTAAAGTTTCTAATTAATACCAGATCTCGAATTCCATAAAGCAAGCCTAACAAACAGAAAATGAAATTAGCTCCTTAGAATCTGCATAAACTTCCCAAAAATGATAACCAGCCACTACACACAAATCTCCTAAGACAGGAAAAGCCTGTTGATTTGAACTTTCTTCTTTCAGCAAAAATGATTCAGTTATCATCAATTTACATAATTCAAGTTTTCCAAAGTCAAATTCATAACAGAAAATTTTGGCATACCATCCTGAGTCATGAGAGGGTAATCACGTGCACTCAAAGTGATGAACCAATTCCAACCAGAATCCAATTTGAGCATGATGGCAGCAGCACGCAGAGCGATGGCAACATTGGATGAACCCAAGTAGGTGATCCAATCAGCATTCCCAACCACATCAACGTTCCCGAAAGCCCGAATAGCTGGCACGGCCATCACGGCGGAGACAAGGGCCAGCCTCTCGTCGTCTCCGGCGTCCCTCCCAAGATGAAGGAGGTACCGATTCCGTGGGTGATAAACGGCGAGCATCAAGCGCAAGATCCGATCCTTATCTTGGTGGCCACCAGAGATGAAGTATGCAAAAGAAGGAGGGTAAGGAGAACCATGCTGAACAAGAGAAGGAAAAGCCTTTGGGGAGCTGAAGGAAGAGAAGGAAGACATCATGAGAATCATGAAAGTGAGGAGCACCGCACTGAAGAGCGTGAAAAGCCATTTTCTCTCAGCTCCCATGATAGTGGGTGTGGCTTGCGGTGGCGTTGGGGCATATGGCGTCCGGTGAAAAGGAAGGATTTTGATAAACGGATCGGGTCAAAGCCCGGATTTTGAGATCGTTACGGTTGATGGGTAGTTGAAGATCTTGGCTTTTCCTTGTTTGGTGTGTTTTTGCAGGTTGATGATGATGGGCATATGAAACTAATAACAAACTAAATTAAGACACATGAACAAGAAAATATTGAATAAAATAAAAGAAATAAATAAATGGGAAAGCTTAGCTGAGAAAGTTCCAAAAATGTTGTTGCAGTTTGTGTTTGTCAGTCATTGAATGATGAAATGGAAATCCCAAGTGAGAAAAAGGAGGAGCTAGGTTTTTCACAAGTTAGATGGGGGAGGATGGAAGAAGCTGTTGTGGGAGTTTCAGAATTCAGAGATCACGGATTCATTCATGCCCCCCTCTCTCTCTCTCTCTTTCTTTTTCATTTTTCTCTTCTAATTCTAATCTTCCTTCCACATTGTCATTATTGTCAAATTTCTCATTCATTCATCTCCAACTTCACTATTCTATTCTTTTTATTTTGGAAAAAATACCATTACTTCCCGTAAAACATTCAATCGCTCACAAAACTATTCATAAAAAAATAAAACGAGTTTTCAGTCAATAAAAGATGAATTTTATATAACGAAATTACTCAAAACGTCACTTGAAACTATCCAAAATCAATAACTCGTTAATAATATTAGAGTAGTTTTGTCGTATAAAACCCATCTGTTATGAATAGAAAACCCGTTTCTTTCTTTCATGAATAATTTTGTCGGATAATTTTGATATTTTTTTTATTTTATTTTTCTCCATGATTCAGTTTTTTTCTTTTTTTTTTACTTTTTAATTTAAAAGTGATACAGATAAAATGAAATTGTATTTTTTAAAAATAATAAAAAATTAAAATATACAAATATTTTAGAAGAAGAGATAATAAAATAAAAGATTACTAAGAGAAATTAAAATTGAATAATTATTCTAGCTCAATTGAAATATATGGATAAACGTGTTATTTTTCATTTTGTTTCAAAATTATTTTTTATTTTCCTTATTAGTAAAATAATAAATATAATACTTCTACTATAATTCAGACTTTATTTTGTCTCTTCTAATATGTATATTTTTTTTTCAAAGAAAATTGGGTACGAAAAAGAGAGGTTTATTGTAATAATAAAATATTAGATTTATTTTCTCAAAATACAAAATAGGCCATCAAAAATAAAATAACATTAAAATGAAATATGTCGCTAAAACTACAAAAAAAAAAAAAATGTAATTTAGTAAAATTTCATTACAAGGAAGGAGGCTAAAAGATAGCAACTAAAAAATGATGTCCCGTGTAATAGAAAAGATATATATTAATCAATATATTTAATAATCAATCTGAATGTATATACACCCAAAACTAGTCATAAAATTTATTATTTATATAAAATATACATTAAGATATATATATAAAATATACATCGAAAAAAAAATATATTTATATAAAAATAATAATTGATTTAATGACTTAAATTTTAGTATATATGTCCACATTTGGTTAACAATTATTCTTTTGAATCCCTAACTCCTAAACACTTAAAAAAAAAATTATATATATATATATATTCTTTAAAAATTGATGTTTGAAATTTGGTGCATTTACTAACTGTCAAATATTTTCAGTTCACTAAAAAATAATAAAATTTAATTGATTTCTGTAAGTCTGGACAGGCCATTTTTAACTTCTAGGATTAAAGATGTTTGATACAAGTAACCAAAAACAAAATTTTGATTTAGTAGCTTCTTTAAATTTCATTAAAAGCAAAAGAACCCAAAAATAAATAAACAATTTGGGGGAAAAAATTGTAGTGATGGCCATGTATAGAAAAATCTTATCAAGAGTCAAAGAGCATTTTTTCCCTCTTATTTCATTTGGATATACTAAGTACAAATATTCAGCTATTTTAATTATTAAAAGTTAACAATTATAACTCATTTTATTTTATCATAATCCCTTTTTTGGTTAAAAAATAAAACTTAAAGTATAATCTTTAAATAACCTAGACAACTACCTACCATGTATTAATAACATCTCTTTCCTTTTTTTTTTTTTTATGTTATAATTTGTAAACCCAAAAAATGACATGTCCGTGTCCAAATTAAAGTGGTTGGGTTAGATCCCATAGAAAAGAAAAAAAAATGTATTGAGATAGATAAAGTCAAAAAGAAAAACAAAACTAATATGAATTGTTGAAATTTGAAAAGTGGTAGCCAATGCATTATTGTTAGAAAATAGAAACACAACAATGGATCTGATGTGAAACTTTAGCTCAAATCTTGTATTCAAGAATGACTGTTTATAGATGTTATATCAAAAAAATTATTAAATTAATTATTATGTATTTATGTATAAATATATGTATTATTTTTAATTTATTTTTACTATATATTTTATATTTTAATATATATTCTATATAAATGTTTCATGTAATAATTAATTTTAGTATATACCAACCAAGGATTAAAAAATAAACTGTATATGAAAACTCAATATGTGGCCTCTAAATTACAAGGCTGTAATGAATAGGAATAGGAATTGTTTATCAATATTATTTAAAGTTGCACAATTTTACAAGAAATCAAGAAGATCCATAAAAATGAATGAGAACTAAAAAGAGGGAAAGGAATAATCAAAGAATCACTTCTTTTATTAAAAATAATCGTAAAAAATAGACTAAGAGATTTGATAAATGGTATTATTGTCTTTTTAAAATAATGTTTTGATTTTTTTATGTGTTTTATTTAATATATCCTTTTTTTTATAATAATGTATAATTGATTTCTTTTATTAATCAACGTTTGTAATCTGCGACAAAAAAATTGTTAGTTGTCCTTTCAGTTAATTTTTTTCTATTTCAAATCTAACAGATAGTGATGGGAAGAGTATAAATTATTAAATTCTAAATTATAAGGTCACCAAAAAAAAAATTCTAAATTATAAAACGGAACCTTACGATTAAATAAAACAATCCAAGAGTTTTAAATAACGGAAAGTGTTGTGGACTACGAGTGGGAACGTGGAATTAGAATTAGTTAAGAAACAATAATGTAAAGATTCAGATAGTAATGTGTTAGTTTAAGATCATCATCAATAGTTTAAGTGAAAATTTTCATTTATCAGTAAATTTAATTTAGAGTAATTAGTAAATATAACTAATAGCATATTTTTATATAGTAAATAAAATAAAATATTTATGAATTATGTGTATAAAATACAGTAAATATAATGTAAAAGATATACTTATTAATTACATGTTGATAAAAAAAAAAAGATACTATATCATGACTATGTAGCATTATTAAAAAATATTAAACTCAAAATTTATCATGTCTGCAATTTATTTTATTTTGTTGACTTTATCGAGTGTATGTAAAGTGATATTTTTCTTGGTGAATGGTGACACGATGGAAACATAGTTTTTTTAAATTTGAGTGTGCGACGGCAAATTGTGAATTTGTGATGGGTGAAGTTTGTGAATGTTCTCCGAGTATACGGCTCTGTACTCTCATGTTCATGTCAATTCCTCTTGGAATCATCGACGATGTCTTACTTTACATTAGTTTTAGTTGGATCATTCTAGGCTTCTAGCAACTTGATAAGATGGGCCTTTCTCTTTAGTATAAATATGGGATTAAATATAATTATTGGAAGTGAGTAAAATTAATAAATTGTTGAATTTTATTTGATTTGAATGTTTTCTCTTTCACTTTCACTTGAAGCAAAGTAATTCTTAATTCATCTTCTTTCAATCTTCATTCGTATATTCCTATTGATTGTTGTTATTGAAATTACCAAATTGCATTCAACTTGTCCTGATTTCTTGTTCTAGGGATTACTACTTTTCTAGATCTAACATTTGATGCTTTTATTGAGAGACTTTTTTCCATTTTCATAGAGAAACCAACTCAAAAATGTGAAGATTCATTTCTATCATTTGATGGAAAAGATGGTTATGGATGGACAATATGTAATAAGCAATACTGGAATGCCAGAGGAACACTGAGGAGCAAAGAGTCATATAAGATCTTTACCCTTCAAACCTTTATCTTTTGGGGAGGAAAAAAATTCATCCTTCTATTTCTATCTTTCACTATCTTTGAGACTTGAGAGCAGCTCATTTGTTGAGGAATAAAAAAGCAAAAAATATTGGGCTTCATATTAATATAAGTTTTCAATGATCTACCTTTCACAGTTACTCTTCAACTAAAATAATAAGCTCTGAAAATTAAAGAATACTGAAAAACAAAAACAATAGAGAAACTTAAGCAGCATGTTGAGCTTGCATTCCAGTTAAAGAACAGATGGTTAAATTGCAGGGGTGAAGTTGCTTCGATTAGTGAAATAAAACCTAACAAACGACACATAATTATTGCTTCAGGTCATTGATAAATCAAGCTTCCCCAGCATTCTAACTACAGAAATCCAATACAATCTTGTGTACTCTAGATAGAGTTGCAAAATAATGTCTTGCACAGTTACACCAATTTTCATTTGCAATTATAATTAGATATTTGGATACAAAAGAAGTTGAGCTAGAAGGAGCCATTGTCCTTAATGCCAAAGGAGGATTTCAACTTATTAGCAAGAAGTGGCAGCATCTTGATGCTGTCTTGGATGGCCTCATCAGCACAGGAAACCATATCATTCATAGCCCCACCTTTCTGCTGGAGCTTTGCAGACTCATATCTATCTTGACATACCATCAGAGATCTATTCAATTTCTCCTGCATCATGTTTAAAACTATAAAAAAACAAGCTATTTATTGTACAAATACTTTCAGCAAGTAAACGTGCTATTTGCATACTCAATAGGAAATCAACAACAACGAAAACAACTTAGCCGTTTACTACAAGGTGAGATAGATTACATGGATCTATCAACACCATATCTTCAAGAGCAATACTAGGTAGCCATAATCCAAAGTTTTCTTATTTAATTTTATATCTGTAATTTCATGCACGTAACATCTGTAATTATCCACTTATAACATCTAATATTATGCATTTATTTCGGTGGTAATTAATTAATGCAAGGAAAAACCAAAAGAGACAAGTTATGACTACCTAACTATGGCTACCAAACATTTTCCATCTTGAATAGGAAATCAAACTAAATCTTTTGGAGATCCAAAGAAGATCTTCCAAGTTCCAATGCAAAATTTTCATAGATGCATGAATACATACCTACTCTTGTTGTTTATAGCAAACCATTAATTTTCATCAAATAGTGTTGAAAATTATCTTCTAAGTTGAAAAAGCCAAGTGTGAAATGGATCCAATTTTTATGTTTGTAACCCCTATAATAAATCAATAGTGGATTGAGTTTCAACTGATTACCTAGAATCAAAGACAATTATCATCGACGATTCTACTATTGAGACTTCACTATCAAATTAATTAGCAATGCTTTTGCAATTAAAGAAGCAACAAGAGTTAAGAAAAGAGAGTTTACCTGAAACTTTTGCATCTCAGTATCAAAAGTCTGTTGAACATTAGCAAGAGGAATACTGCAATTTTCGACGCAATTAGTTATCTCTTCCTGCCTTCTGCTCCTATCAAAGCACTCATAAGCACATTTGAAATATGCTTTCTGGAAAGGTCAAAATCCAATCAAACAACGAGCTATATAAAATCGAAAGACGCTTCTTCAAAGGAGGAAGCTTGGAATTGCAACAAGTTTCATGTTATTTAAGCAATTAAGAAAAAGGGAACCTGAAGAGTGAAATTGACATGGTCTTGGATAGGGGCAAGGCTAGTTTGAGCAGCTACATTGACTTCATCAAGCTTCTGCCTCAGTCTCTGTTGAGCAAGATGCTCTTCAGCTCCCGCAAAGTGATCCATCCTATTCAATTGTCAACAAAGAACTCTTCACATTTAGTTTCAGAACTGCAGTGCCATAAGAGGGAAAAATCCACAATGAATTTGAAGTTTATGCAACTAAAAAACAAAATTAGGGCAAAATTGGAAGTGAAGGAATCGAGCTTCAGGAAAAATATTGAAGGTTGCAATTGCAATTGAAATCGAATAAAGAACAGGGATTGGGGTGCGAGCAAGGAAACCAAAACATGAAAAACGAATGGAATCAATCACCTCGAAAAATATGAAGTGCTATGCTACGCAGTGAAGTGAAGAGTGGAGAGTAAAAGGAGTCTCTGAAATTCTTGTCGTGCTATTCGACCTCCACTCTTCCTCTTCCAGTCTTCCTCCTCTACAATCTATACATCAAAGAAGCCATACGGAAGGGTTTAAAGGGTTTTAGTCTTTTTAGACTTTTTGCCAAACGCGAAATTTTTTTGGGAGGTCTTGATCAAAGCCCAATTACTTTTGTATTTTTAAGAGGATTACAATTTTTTATCAGAAAAAAGAGAAATTAATACAAAAAAAAAGAGAATTACAATTTTTATTTTTCCGGAGAAAAGAAAATTTCTTTATTATTATTTTTTTTGACATGCGTTAGGGTTTCATAGGTAAGTGGAAGGGTTATGAGGAGGGGTTTTTTCTTTTTGACAAGGTTAAGAGGAGGGTTGGATTCGGGTTGGGGTTTCTATTTGGGCCTTAGTTTCCCAAGTTTCAGCCACTGTCCAAAAAAAAAACAGCACCATTTTCCCCAATCGCACACCATCTTATCCTCAACTAAAAGTAGACACGTGTATTGCATGCCCATCACTTCAAAACGGCGTCGTTTTGCGACCAGATATTTTATCTTTTCCTTTTGGACGCATTCTCAGTACTTCTGTTCTGAGTCCACAGTCTCAGTTTCAGGGTGCAGTGAAAGGAAGACGGTAGAGTTAGACGATTATGGTGGCTTTTGGCGGGAAAAAGATGCGACAAATGGTTGTTGGCTTTGGTGGAAGTGGCCTCGGCCAGGTCGTTGCCGCCGTCGCCGTCTCCTTCCTCCTCCGCCTCTTCACTTCTCCCGGTCCCGCCTTCCCTCCGGACGATGAAAATAATAACAGCGACTACGATGCGCCGGAGAACGGTATCCACGACGCCGAAGCTCCGCCATCCGGAAAGGTTACGCCGGTTACAATCCGATGGAACAACATTAATTGCTCTCTTTCCGATAAATCGTCCAAGTCTGTGAGTTTCTGTTTCATCGCTCGTTCTTTTTTTTTTTTACTTCCATCATTTCGTTAATGCTGAGCTACTGTTTGGTTGCTGAGAAAATCTTAGAACAAATAATAGTGTGCATGTCTTTAATATATCGTGATAATTTGAGAAATGAGAATATACTTAGCTGGGCTTGTTAGTTCAACCTGTGGAATAGTCAAATTGATGTTGGCGTGTTGCTTTATTTGTTGATCACGCGAATTTGATGTTTTAATGAACAGGTGAGGTTTTTGCTGAAAAATGTGAGTGGAGAAGCAAAACCTGGAAGGTTGCTAGCTATAATGGGGCCTTCGGGTTCAGGGAAGACAACTCTGCTTAATGTTCTTGCAGGCCAGTTGGCGGCATCGCCTCGGTTGCATTTGTCAGGCCGTTTGGAGTTCAATGGAAATCCTAGTTCAAGGAACACTTACAAGTGTGTTTTTTAGGAAAACTTAGATTGCTGCAATTTGAGTCCATTGAAGTAACCAGAAAAAGAACAATAATTATGCTGTTGTATTGCTGTAGGTTTGCTTATGTGAGGCAGGAGGATCTCTTCTTCTCGCAACTCACTGTCCGGGAAACATTGTCTCTTGCTGTAGAACTCCAGCTTCCCCATATTTCATCTGCAGAAGAGAGAGATGAATACGTGGACAATCTCCTTTTAAAACTAGGCTTGGTGAGAGTTCCACATATTCCTTGTTGTGGTGGCAAAATAACTGCTGGTTCATATATGTTGTTATATAACAATAGTTATTATTTTCCTAAAACCTTTATATTTTCCTCTTTGATTTTTCTTCTGCTTGAACAGCTATTCTTTCTGTTTTTTCACTTTTCCTTTACGGGTGCTTGTCCTCTACTCAGACATGTTTTGTTAAAAGAATTGCCATTGCAAGTTACTTTGTGTCTCTTATATAACTAGTTTTAGCTTTCCCTTTCAAATTTTGATTGAAAATATGCTACAATTTGGATAGCACTATGTTACTCATCATATTACACATTTTGGGGATTGTATGTTTTTCTATTCAAAAGGTCAGTTGTGCTGATACCAATGTTGGTGATGCAAAAGTTCGCGGAATCAGTGGTGGTGAAAAGAAACGCTTATCCTTGGCATGTGAACTACTTGCAAGTCCATCTGTTATATTTGCTGATGAACCTACAACAGGTAACATGCATCTGTAGAATTTGTTTTGCATCACACAGGATATGAACAATATATTTGTAGCATACCTTCCTGCTACCATGTACTCAATCTCGATAGCCATCAACAATAAAGTATACAGTTTAACAGGTGCATAGATACCGCTTATTTTTTATTAAAAATTGGTTTTATTTGTAAATTTCATATGTGATAATGTGTAAATGGGCTGCTGGAAAATGTGGTCAATTTGCTCTAACAATCATGACATATCATTTTCTCTCTCTTTTCCTAAAGTTACATGATCTACTCTCACTTTCAGGACTCGATGCCTTCCAAGCTGAGAAAGTCATGGAAACTCTCCAAAAACTTGCACAAGATGGTCATACTGTGATTTGCTCTATACATCAGCCAAGAGGTTCAGTGTACAGTAAATTCAATGACATTGTCTTGCTAACAGAGGGTTCACTTGTTTATGCTGGTCCTGCCCGTGGTGAACCATTGGCATACTTCTCAAAATTTGGGTAATCATGTCACATTCTGACCCTTCATAATGTTATTCTGTCTTATACTCTTCTCACATAAGGAATTTCTTCATCAAATTTTATTTGTAGGACCATGTTATAAAACACACATGCATGTGAATGCTCTATGCTCTTATGATTATTTTCTGCAATTTTTTGTGATCAAATATGTTCAACCTCCCCCTCCCCCTCCC